>JANHZT010004274.1:57892-68363 GCA_032468215.1 Stegonotus admiraltiensis | reverse complement strand
CCAGAGTTAATGAGCGGTTGCTTCCAGCAAGAAAACTCCTCCCTGGCTTCTGTTTTAAATAAGTCAAGGGAGTGGCCAATTCTCCTCAGACTTTTACTCCCGAGGAGACCTCCTCCTCCGGAGTTGCCACTCCTGCCTTTTGGCAGCCCTGCGTGCCTGAGCATTGAGGAGAGGCTCCTCCACTTCGCTCTCTCTGCTGGACACGGCTTCGGGGGGTTCTAAAGGCTCGGGCATTGCCTCCTCTTCGGCCTCCTCGCTGTCCAAAGTGATTGCCGGCTGCACAGGTTGCAGGGGCAACCCCACATGAGGATCCTCGACACCTGGATCTGCCACGATCTGTGCAGGCGGTGGGTGGGCCACAACAGCTGCACTGCAGCATCCTATCAACTTGCCGGGCCTCCCCCATCCCCCCTGTCACCCCTGCCCCTCTACCTGGGACTGTCTCCACTTAACCACTCATAACTCTCTGTTAACAATGGAAGTCTTATGATTGCATCATTTAGTGTCTGGGATTTTGGATTGAGATTGAGGTCTACATGTAGATATAAATTCCTGTTAAAAATATTCTAAGCTGAAGACCACACAAGCCGTGAAGGTAGTTGCATATCAAAAAAAGTAGATTGGTCCAGGGCAAAAATGAATAAGCTTTAACTTACCTGTTCTTATAAATAGATAATAGTAAATAATTTTGCATTTCTGTCTCAATCTAGGTTTGCCTCAGGAGGCTTGTTGTAATACAAGAAAGAAAAACAATGCGGTGCCACTGAATTTTCTCTACCCTTTCCCTTAATTTTAAACTTCTCTCTCAATTATAGCTGTTAAATAGTTTCCTTAAATTCCTCAGTATTTGCACCGATTCTACTGGTAGAAAGTTAAGAGAGAAACGCCATCTCCCTACCACAACCTTGAGTTCACATAGGTTTTCATCCAGCTTCAGATATATCTAATGCCACCCTTTTGATATTTTTCTTCCAGATTTGCAATTGGTTCATCAATGCCAGGCGCAGACTTCTCCCCGATATGCTGCTAAAGGATGGCAAAGACCCAAACCAGTTCACTATTTCTCGCCGAGGCACCAAAGCCAGTGATGTAGCACTTTCCCGTGGAGCTGCTGCAGGTTCTGGACTCCTGATGGTGCCTCCTGCTGCTGCTGTTGCAGCTACTACATCCAAGGTCCTCTCCATGTCTGTGTGCCCCCCTGTGATCTGCCAGACTTCTCGGCCACTGGCTGGCAACTTGACTGTGATGACTGGAGACCTAGAGAAACGATCCATGCTCCAGCGGATTGAGCTGGAATCCCATACCAAGCAGTCGCAGCTGAGTGCAACAGGCAACACGCTGGCTCTTCTCACCCGGGCAGATGCCTCCAGTCCCACCAGTGGACTCTTCAACACACCTCCTCCAACACCACCTGAGCTCTTCGGAGAGGACTTCAGCAGCTTCCAGTTGCTGGTGGAAGTGGCTCTGCAAAGGGCAGCTGAGCTTGACTCACAGAAGCTGAGTGGGCAACTGCCTTCATCACCACAGAGAGAATCTTCTCCGGCAAAAAACAAGTAACTTCCTGCAGCCTTTGGTTTCCCCTTGGAGGCAGCCTTTTCTTTTTTTCCCCAGGATTTCCTTTCTGTTGGCCTTTGCAGCGAGAGCTCCCATTTAGAAGTTAATGCTGTGATATGGTAAGAAACCAGGAACCGTTACGGTGGAAGCCTCCATTCTCCTCTATGCTGCCAGCTGATCTTGGATACAAGGCACCCCCAACTTTACATAAACATTTCCCTCAAAAGGCGGGCACACTACTTCATCCTTTGGGTTGGCATCAGGCTATGGATCTCCAGTCAGTATCTCTCTGAAGCCACCCGGAGGAGATGGCCTGTTTAGGGGTTGCTGGCTCCAAGCTGTTCTTGGAAGGGCCCCAAACTTCTGAACATCTTCTGAGAAGATGTAGTTACTGGATGATGTTTTTATAATGCTTGACTCTTCTTTTTTTAAAAAAAATATGTGGAGGATTTAGACAATACTTCTTCCCGCCCCTCCCCTCTCCCCCAGATTTTCAAAACTTACTGACATGGACTAGAACGAGAAAACAGTCCAAAGCAATTTATCAGAAACAATTACTGCCTCCCCCCCTTTTGATAATGGAAGACAAGCAAAGAGCTATTTCACCACCTTCGGCTTTTTTTATATATATAGTACATACTTCTAATTTTAATTTCTTGGAGGGGGCAGGGAAATGTTTCTATTCCCCTCTCATTTTCTTTTAAAGTTGTACCATGTTGTAGTGTATTGTTGAACTGGTGTGCATATGTGGCTGGTCCTTACATCACACCTGATGGGAGTCTCCCATAATGAACAAACAAATTGGCAGCCTTTAAAGATTGTGGCATTCTTCTTTCTGTTGGACAGAAAGAGCAGTTGAGCATCACCGTGTGAATACTGGTGCCAGTAAAAGAAACTTAAAAAGCATTATGGTGCTTTGGATGATCCACTTTAGGTGCTGGCAGAAATTTAGCTGGGGTTTTTTTTGTATGTTTTTTTTTGTTTTTGATCACTGGGCATTCTTCTGTCTACTCCTTCTTCCATTTGTCCTGATAAGTACAATGCTAGAAGAGAGAGAGGACTATGCTGGCAGAAGAGTAGCCATAAACCGCGGAGAGGGCATTTCAAAGGTGTGGAGAGGAGTAAGAGACTAAAAACAAAATTTTCAAATGTGAAGTTGCTTTAAACAATGCTTTCTCCTTTTTTAAAAATTTTGGAACATGAACTGTATCTCTGTGTGACTTTGGGAATCTTGTGGCATCTATGACAGATGCGCTGACAAAACTACCTATACAAATCAACAAGAATTCATTCTGACTTGGGTATTTTTGTATCCTTGCTTTCATCATGCTGAATGTAGTTGCTCCTTTGCTGATGGAGCAAGGGTGCCCTCTCATGGCCAAGAAGGGAAGTCAAAACAGATCAGGGCTTCCATTCTACTGGCAATTCTGATGATCACTCACTCCCATGTGATATTCATATGTCTCATGTGTCTATAGTCTCAATGGACCCAATAATAGTTTATTATTCAAAATTAGAGAAAAGGGTACACTTTGGATTTAGGTGGAGGGAAATCAAGGCCTGTCTGTTGATCCTTTTAGAAGACAGACCAGTAAGAATGCATTCATCTTTTCATATCCTCTTTTGTCCTGAGTTCAAGACTTCGCACAAGAATGGCATAATACCCTGGGTGGTGGTAGGGTCATCCACCTCTTTTTTGAATAGTGCTGTTTCACTGTAAATGTAAGTTAAATAGTGATCTATTATATACACCTATATATCTATCTTGAGAAACACTAATGTTAGAGGGTGTTAGCCTAATTATTATGTTGCATGAATAGTAAAGATAAAAGCCCAGCAGAACACAACTTTCTCTCAGATAATCTTTGAACCAGGCCTAGAAGCCGGTGGGTGATTGATTTCATGGTAGATTTTTGGAGGAGAATAAATGGTTCGTAGGAAAATTAGAGCCCAAGTGGGAAGCCTTATGGCTTCTATCAATGTTGAGAGTGCCTTCCCCCTCAACCTTCCCCCCTTCCCCCTGGAAAGTGCTACTAAGACAATTAGTACCAACCCACAATTGCTGCTGGACACAGCCTTGTCCATTCCTTTCTCTTTTTGGTGCTCTTTGACCCTTAGTCCCATGTCATTGATGGGATGTAGCGAACTGTGCCTAGAGAGCTGCCATTTCAACCCAAAGTCATCTTTAAAATAACCCAAAGGTGCTTTCCCCCCCTCTGTTAAAAAGCCCACAGAGTTGCCTTGGAAAAAGCTTAAGCTGTTCATTTATTTTGTTTGAGGGCATTCATTAGTCTTGTGTCCAGTTTTCATCCTTCATTGAATTCTGGATAGTGAACATATCAGTTCTTTGATCTCTTTTTCACATCGTTTTAAAAGGAAACCACTCAAGGTTTTCTAGAATGTGCAGCAACATTTCATTTTCTTATTGTTTGGAATTGGGCATTATTTTAGTGTACTATTGAAATGGAAATTCCTTGAACAGCTGTGTCCCAGGTCCCTCTTAAATACACCTTTGGCTAGTAACGTACTTGACTTTAATGGTACATACATCACTGATTTCCTTTAGCGTGGGACCAGTGTGATTAAATAATACACAGGATATCTAACGGGCTGTAGAAAGTGCCTAAACAAATCTGAAACTTTAGTATAAAAGAAAATTTAAAATCCAGTTCCTACAATGCGCTGCTCTTTGTTATACTGCTGTACTTTGTCCTAATGATGCAAAGATATTGTTTCAGGTGGGATGGGAACTTTGCAAAAGAGAAAATATTCTTTTGCTTGAACTTTATGGAGCAGAACTACTGTAAATAACTTTTGAATTTTTTTTAATCAATAAAGTTTTTTTAAAAAGATATAATGCCTAGCAAGTGCATCATCTTCAGTACTGAAACTAACGCCTGAATCGGATGGTATGAAATTGGATGGTATGCCTTTTTATAATAGACTTTAAAGAGATAGAAGCAGCACCATGATAAGATGCAGCTGGCTAAATCACAGCTGTGCTTCTGGGTTCTTTAAAATTTTTGTGTTTCTCAAAATTCTGTGGTTCTGAGATGATTCTTGGGAAGCACCCAGCCTGGCGGGGAGGAGACATCAAGTGCAGAGCCACTGGAGCCACTGTGTGACTGCAAAAGCATTAGGGCTGACATCTACCCCCTCCCTCAAGTTCTAATTGTTCACAGATTGGGGAGATTCCTGTATTATAGGCAGAATGTAATAAAGTAATTAGCTGGAACTCTGCATGTGTGAGTCTGATTGGTTGTGCCTGGCAAATTAAAGAGGCTATGTCTGGAAAACTTTCCTCTTTATAGCTAGGGTAAATAGATTTCTGTGAAATCTATTCTGTGAAATTAACCAGATAGAGGAGTATTTTTCTGGAGAATTAACTGTTCTCCAAAACAGGTACAAATGTTACTTCTTGCAGCCATTTCGTTTAATTTGCCCCATTCATTTCTCTGTTAGGATAACTCATCTTACTTGATCTATTTTGTGGCCCGATGTAGTAAGAATTGAGAAAACATAACTAGACTTCGATGGGTGGAGAACATCTGGTGCTGATCTCAAATGGGCATTGAAAAGATTAGTCAGTATTGTATGAGCAGACTAGCTGAGTTGGAGATTTCTCATCTAGACCAGCTGTTTCCAAACTGACTTTTAAATAACCTAATTTATTATGTGATTTCAAATATTCCAGACAATTCTGTTGTCATTTGGTTAGTGACTAATATACAATATAAGTTGTGTAATATAAGTTAGTGACTTATATTACACAGGCAATCCCAGAACAAAAATACACATCTCACATAATGTACATGTTGCACAGCACCTAATATGGGTTTTTTTTAAAAAAACCCTGGGATGATCTCATGAAGTTTGGCATCAACAATTCTACTTGGAATGGTTTTTCATTTTCAAAACACAGGGTTATTGATAATGCTTGAAGCACTCAGAAAGTAGTGTTTGTGTTTCTAGAATTCTGATGTAAAAGTGGAGTAGAAAAATACGTATCTCTGTAAAGTAGGAGGTCTACTTTGTGCTTTTAGTATTCTGATGTAAAAGTGCAGTAGAAAAAGATGCATGTCAGATTTGTAATTACTGTGTTTAAGGAAAGTGAATGGGTGGACAAAAGAAAGGGGGTACAAGGCAAGATAAATCAGGTGTACACGTTATGATTGTTATACTTCACTCACTTGTATAGATGTGATATATAGGGAGGGATTCGGAAGCAAACGAGCGTGCTACATAGGCTGGTTTGCAAGCTATAAAATGGGAAATCTCCTATGATGCAAAGGAGACTTACATCTAGAAATATCCAAAATAAAAACTGGTTTGGAAATGTTTCAAGAAGCCATTGTTGATTTTTTTTTTCTACTAGCAAGGTAGGTAGCAGAACGAGGCATTCAAAATTCAAAAAGTTTTTTTAAATCTCTCCAAGGAAAATGCCATTTATAGAAAGATGTTAACACCAGGATTTCCTGGGACAGAATTCTTTTGCAAAATTACTGTGTTTTGGTACATTTATTTATAAGAGACTAAAATCAGTCATTGAAAAAATTCTCTAAAGCCTTTGAACATTAGCACACAAGAGGCAAGTATAATTTAGCTCCATGTGGAAAGACTCTCAATATAAACCTCTTTTATTGCCTTCTGTTGATTATATTCATTTCATCTTAATGAGCACTCCAGTTGAGTTTGATCAATTTGCGATGTTTATGCTGCATTGCAATTAATTGTATTTACGCTGTTTGCACATACGAATGCGCTTTGTACCTACCATTTAGCATTAAGATCATGGTAATCAGTATTTATCAGGAAGCATTTCCCAGAAAATGATTTACTATCATGATTGGAGACAGGAAGGGTTTTAATGCTGGATAACATTCTGTGTACAAAAACAATCACAAAAGAAGAACTTACTTTTCTCGCCACTAACAGTGTGACTACTTTACTAATTCATTGTAGAGAATATAGATGGGATAACTAGTTAATCTATGAGAAGAGGTAGCACAGCCCTTCTTGAGCCTGTTCAAGTTACAGATTAAATCTATTGTTTATTGTCCAAAGGAACAAAAGATTATTTACTGAAGTCTTGGCATTCTAGGTCTAAGCCAGCAGCCTGTCTACTTCTAGATCAGTACCTGTTTCTACCTGTTACATCAGTTAGGACCCCTCCAAGATAATTGCTATGCTTGCTTTGGTTTTCCACCTCTGATTGATTTGATCATATACCCTGTTTCCCCCAAAATACGACATCCCCTGATAATAAGCCCAATTGGGCTTTTGAGTGCATGGCAATAAGGTCAAGCGCTTATTTCAGGGTTCAAAAAAATGTAAGACAGGGTCTTATTTTCAGGGAAACGGTATGGTGAAAATATGCAGAAATTATTGTGAAAGCTCTAAAACAGGCACCACAACCCTCTCGCTGATACCAGCAAAAAAATCCTATTTCTGACCATAATGAGGCTGGCTAATGAGCTGTGGGTCTGACTCAGGCTGACAAACTGTGAGCCTGACTCATTTTGGAAAGAAATCCATTTGCAAGGATTGATTCAAATGAGGCATCTGTAGAAAGAAGCCTTACTAAAGTTAAAATGAACAATCCAGGTTTTTGTTCAGCTTTGCCAATCCTGCCAAATGTTGGATCCAGCCTGCTGGATGTTATTTGAGCCTTGTCCTGGTAACATTTTAATCATACCTGAAAAATTTGTTAAAGTAACTTTAGGGGAGGGGGTGTGTGCAGAGAGAGCCGGGCAAATGACCCAAACTTTCTTACAGACTAGGACTGAATGCAGGGGTGAAATCCAGCAGGTTCCGACAGGTTCTGGAGAACCGGTAGCGGAAATTTTGAGTAGTTTGGAGAACCAGCAAACACCACCTCTGGCTGGCCCCAGAGTGGGGTGGGAATGGAGATTTTGCAATATCCTTCCCCCAGGAGTGAGAAGGGAATGGGGGTTTTGAGGTATCCTTCCCCTGGAGTGGGGTGGGAATGGAGATTTTGCAGTATCCTTCCCCTGCCACACCCACTAAGCCACACCACGGCCACCAAGCCACGCCCACAGAACCGGCAGTAAAAAAAAATGGATTTCACCACTGGCTGAATGTGTTTTTAAATGGAAGGATTTAATTAAATATTCACTGTCCTTCAGCCTGTCTTTTAGCCACCCACAACATGCTTACAGTCAACTTCCACGCCATTTGTTTTCAGAGTAAACATGCAAAAGAAAAGCAAAAATAAATGAGACAGGACAGAGAAGAGAGGGGAAAAAAAGAATCTTAAATCTAGTTTGTACCAAGACCATTCGTGCTACTCAGTGCCTTTCTATTCTGAAAACCTATTGTTCCAGAACCATACCTATCCACCTCTTCACAATTTTTTGTATTTCTCCTCTACTCGATCCAACCATAACTTTCTTAGTTACCCCCTTACCTTTTTTGCTCTTCACATCTTTGTTTTACTATTCAGTCCACCTTCTTTTAAGAGCCGTGGAGGCGCAGTGATCAGAATGCAGTATTGCAGGCTGACTCTGCCCACTGCCAGTTCGATCCTGACAGACTCAAAGTTGACTCAGATTTCTATCCTTATGAAGTCAGTAAAGTGAGGGCCCAGATTGTTGGAGCAATATTGTAAACCATTTGTAATGGTTTATTTGTAAACCATTTATAGAATGCTGTAAAGCACTGTGGAGCGATATTGAAGTCAAAGTGCTATTTCTATTGACTTACAGCCCTTATTTTCCTTCAAGACTAACATAGTACTTCCTTTCCCCCCATAACAACTAGTATGGGTTAACTTAGGCTGAGTGTGACTGGCCCAAAGACATCCAGTGAATTTCTGTGTCTGAGGCTGAATTCTCCAATGCCAGTCCAGCACTTCAATTACAACCTCACAATGACTATAACTTCACATTGGTCACTCGTTTGCAATCAGTGCACGTTCACTCTTATCTCTTATTTTACCACACTAGAGATTTTTCTTTGTTTTAAAACAAGCTCATTCCTTATTAATTTCAGAAGCCATAAAAAGTCAAAATTAATCCCGTTACTTCCACAAAAAACTGTCCAAAAGAAGAAAACTTTGTAGTTGGACAACAAAATATTTGACATTTGTCTGTCCCTATGAAGATTCAGTTTTGCCTGCTGCAGTAATGGCAAACCTTTTGGGCTCAGGACGTCAAAAATTAAAACACTTGACTATGGTTATTATTTCCCTCCCCAAACAAAACAATTCATCTGCCTTCCTATCAGTCTAGGCCAGTGATGGCTAACCTTTTTGCCGTTGCGTGTGAAAAGTGGGAGTTACGGGTGGGGGTGTCACGCGCATTCATGCCCACACTTATAATTCAACGCCCCCCGTGCTCCCCCTGCTTTTGGCATGCGATGGCAAAAAGGTTACTGGTGGGCCCGGTAGGTTCATTTTGCACCTTCCCCAGGCTCCAGAAGCTTTCTTGGAGCCTGGGGAGGGTGAAAATGGCTTTTCCCACTACCACGCCCCCGGATGCCGGAAATGGCATGTTTCCTGACTTAGGGTGGGCTTGGAAGGCCCAAAAATCAGTTGTCTGGCGTGCACATGCATGCTGGAGCCGAGCTACGGCAATGCTCAACTACCCACAGATATGGCTCCATGTGCCACCTGTGGCATGCATTCCATAAGTTCACCATCACAGGTCTAGGCCATCCTGAACAGCAGCATTTGGTGGCAGTGCTGAGGCTGGACTTGAAGTATAGGCCTCAACTTCTGCTGCTTAGCATCACTGCAACTAGCACCACAGCTGCTACTCAAAAAGGCTGCCTTGCACGCAAGCCTTGGTGAATGAATCTGTTGTGCACTGCCTACCTTCAGGTGGTTTGTTTACAGGCCCTTGCAGCAGTTTTAAGGCTGCTTCAGGACACGCGAGGTTGTAGATCATGAAGCAGCTTTGAAGAATGCTCTTCCACAGCCTCTGGAGCCTCCCAAAAATGTGAAAGGACACCCCCATTCTTGTGCAATTTTTGGAGACTTCGGGGCCTATGAGAGTATTGACCTCTCATGCAGCTGCTCACTAATTATGGAATTAAGAGTTGGCCATGGGACTATTCTTGCATAGTAGACTATAATAATTTTATACATCTTAAATAGGACAATAAATAATTTCCATTGTGTACGTATTTTTTTCCTTCTTTTGGAAAGAACATCAATAAAGGACACTACTGTTAGTAGGTAGCAAAAATTTGTCAAATGGGTGTACTGTATCTACAGCACAAGTAGAAAGTTAGATGTTGAATTCTACATGGGATGGGAGTCGTATTTCAGTAAGATTTGGAGGGCCTTTTCTTCCCTAATTTAATTTATATATTTTTTATCCTTTGTACCAGTGTGCAACAGTATAATTTTAAAATCTTCCACTGTAATTTAAAAAGCCAATATATAAAGAGCACATTTCATTTGTAAAATATCATGCAAAATTTGGTGAGCAAGAAAAGACAATTGAAGCCTAAATTAGCTCAATGAAAAAAGAATAAAGAACAGAACTAGAAATTCAAGTTTAACCTGATAAGAGAATGTTGCTCATATGTCCCCAGATCTAAGATATTTGCTATTCTAGTTCAGAAGAAGCATGAAAATAGAAAGAGATGGAATAAGTCACTCAGCCCTGTGCTGGATCACTGGTACCATACAATTTTATATTAAGGGCTGAGAGAAAATACAATTCTTCCATTTAATTGCTCAGTACTGTTTTTTATTTGGGTCACTCATTCTTGTAAGAACACTATTTCAAGTAAAGTATCAATCCATACTTTGAATATTTATTCAGGAAAGTTAACGGCAGAGATCAAATGGTCAAGATATAGATCTATTAACCCAGGGGTAGGCAAACTTGGCTTTTACACCTTGTGGACTTCAACTCCCAGAATTCCTAAGACAGCTTGGCTGACTCAG
>JANHZT010004274.1:36348-46725 GCA_032468215.1 Stegonotus admiraltiensis | reverse complement strand
ATTCCCATTCCCATTCCCATTCCCATTCTATTCCATTCTTAAAACTCAGCAAATGCATCATTCAGAGCTATCTTTGTGACAATCTAGTACCAAAATATTACATAGAATAACAGAATGGCATGATGCCAAAGGGAGTACAGTCATTCTTTGAATACGCTCTTTTAAGCAAGGGTAAATTAACATTAGAGGATAAGTAATAGTTAAACTTCTTCCCCTTCAAGATTTCAGAAATGGAAAACTCTTGTACCACAGAAAAGCCATTTATTGTAAAGAGGTTGTCAATTTAAATTGGAACTATAATCTCAACCTCTAGTCATGCCTCATGACAGTTAATTTTGCAAACACCCCAGGTTGCTTCCCATGTGAAACCTGTCTCTGTCCACTATTACAGGATTTCTGTTTGTGTCCTTATCCTTCTAAAGCAGTGTTCCCTAACCTTTCCGGCGGACCGGCGTGTGATGGTGGTGGGAGAAAGGGGATCGTTCCATGTGAGTGGTGGGTGAGTCTGGTCGCAGCTGTGCTTGTGTGCTTGCCTGCCGCTTCCGTGGCCCAGTTCTGAACAAGCTGCGGCCCAGTACTGGTCCACAGTCCAAGGGTTGGGGATCCCGGTTCTAAAGGGCTACTACTGTATCAGGAAAATGTGATCATAAAACTTCCTATAAAATAGCAATTTATTAAACAATCCTGAATTAACCCTTTTTTCATGGCTGGATACAGGTAGTCATTTACTTATGTCCACAATTGGGATCAGAATTTTGGTTGCTAAGCAATGGAAATTGAAGCTTGTTAAGTGAGTCACTTGTTAAGTCCAGTTGCCTCCTGAAAAAGCACCTTTGGGACACTTGTTAAGTGAGTCAATTTATGACCTTTTTTTTGCCACTGTTAAGTAAATCACTATAGTTGTTAATGGCTATTTATCAAATCTGACTTCCCTCATTGACTTTGCTTGTCAGAAGCTGACTGGGAAGATGCAAATGATGCTTACTGGATCTCTGGACTTTGCAACTCTCATAAATACACTGACTGCCAAGCACCGTGATCATGTAGCCACAGGGATGCTGAGATTATCATAAATGCGAGGACAGGTTGTAAGTCACTTTTTTTCAGTGATGTTGTAACTTTGATTGATCCCTAAATGAATGGTTTTAAATCAAGGATTACCTGTAGTGTAACATTCTTACCATGTTCATCAGATTGCCTAGAAATTTCCATGGTGTTAAGTGGCTACATTCCTTACAAAATATAACTAATGATTCTTTGATAGAAAGCTGTATCACACATGGCAGAATGCTATGCTTTACAGTTTCAACAGTTCCATAAAATGTCTTTTTCAAAATTCCTGTATTAGAATATCTGCAAAGGCAAAGCCCAAACTAAGTGACATTTTATTGACTGACAAGAATAAGCATGTGATGATGTTCATGATGTGAAAAAGACAACAACTGGGTTTTATTTCAAATATCTTACTTCAGAAGCAGGCTAATTAGATTTCATAAAGCACATGCACTCTCTCTACAGCAGGGGCGTCAAATTGATGTCATCATGGTGGCGTCACATGGCATATTTTTCCCCTTCACTAAACCGGGTGTGGGCGTGGCCAGTGTGTGATGCATCCGGCCCATGGGCCAGGAGTTTGACAGCCCCTGCTCTACAGCAATTTGGGAGAGCTGAAATGGAAGTCACATGCATATATATATACATCTTTGATTCATGAGCTTCCTTTTGTGACCATTTCTTGACTCAAAAAGGAAGGCTAAATACTTGGTTGCTCTTCAGTTTATTTAACATCAATTATTTTATCTCATGGCACACAAGTGGACATTTGTTTCCAAATATGGTGATTTTCCATGCTTCCATGTAATCTAATTAGTAGATTAATAGACTTCCTAAAAGCCTCATCAGGATGTTATGTTTGCTTCCTCTCCTGCTTTTCCATTCTTCTATGGCAGGAGTGGGGAACTATGGTCCTTTTATGATTTGTGGACTTCAACTCCCAGAATCCCTGAGCCAGTGATGGTGGCTCAAGAATTCTGGTAGTTGCAGTCTACAAGTCATAAAGCGGCCATACTTCCCCACCTCTGTTCTATTGCTTGTTATCTTATTCTGTAGAAGCATGGCCAAACTTTATAGCAGCAATACTCAAATAAAGCAGTTCTCTGCATTCTACATTTACCATACCAGTTCAGAGATATATCTCCTGCTTCTGTGTTTGAGACAATTACATGTCTTTCTTAATATACTTTGACCAGAAATTATCTACCTTTGTCTTTTCCCAGGCTAAATCTCTACATTTTTTTACAAATAACTTCAATCTTAATTATCACTGATAATTGTAGGAAACGTAAGTAATTTAGAGATTACTTCTGTTCAGAAATGCCTTAAGGGATGACCTTAGTTCTACCTGCTGTCTTTTTTCTGTGGCCTCCTATACATCAGAATGGGCATGGTGATTTATTCTACCTAGGCACGGTGATCTAAAGGGAATATATGAGAATGAAACAATTTCCTTAAAAAAGCAGGGCTTGCACGTTTTTAATTGAATCTTTGTGTTGCTTAATTTATCCAATGCGTTTTTTCTCAAATGCCCCCTCCCCTGCGTTTTATAAAGCCAAATCACTCCAGAAGCATGCAGTAGCATCGATCCCAGTGCAGTTAAAACAGGTATGCACATTTACAGAAATGGTTACAGTAAGATCATCTTCTAGTAGTAATGAAAACAAACAAGTCCATACTTGTATTCCTATAGATGACAGCTTCCTTTTGGGAATGTTCTCCACCTTTGGCTCTTCGTTAGTCAATGTTCCTTTGTCGCTCTTCAAGGATGCATTTTTCTGGGGTAACTCAGGAGGCTCATTGGCTGGAGTGGTGATGTTTCCTCTCGTTACGCTAGGTGGCCTATTACTGTCTAAGCTATCTGAGGAATTGCTCAGTCCCGACTGGCTGTTGACTTCACTTTTTTGATCCTGGTTGTCCAGGTAGTTGTCCTGTGCCGATTCAGTGCTGCTCTGCACCGTGACAGAGATGAATGGCTTTGAGGTGGTCCGAGGTGGGACTGGTGGTGGTGTCTTTTTATAGCCCACTAGGCATGCCGAACCTGCGACAGTGGAGGCAAGGAAGTGTGAAGGGACAGAAGGGTCATGGAAGAAAGAAAGAAAAAGCAGCAAAAGATCTAGTGAATAGAGAGCAAATGCAAATCTCTGTACTAAGAGAAGCTCATAAGCACCACTGCAAAATGCCCCAGTCTAACCAGCAAAAAAAAAAACACACAGCAGCCCGAACAAAGCACGCTATTAGCCAGCACTACCTTGTTGTGAAAATCAAGAGGAACATTATAACACAGACTGGAAGATAATGAAAGAAGTGAAAAACACCCTTCCAGAAAGTATAAAGCAAGATTAGGTTGCTACAGAGCCACCTTGGCAGCCTGCCGTTTTAATTTTGTATTTAAGCTCCTGGTTAGGCCATCTCTTGGTATTTGAAATGATCAGTTGACAGCCTCAGTATCCTGACTAAGCTGATATACCTAAAAAAGGGAAAAAACGCCACAAAAGGATTCTGTCAGAAAATATTCATATTCTTCATGGTTTTATTAATAAATAAAGTTATTGTGTATTAAAGCTGTACTAATGACTACTTGGATTCTGGAACTAGAATCAAGAGTAATTCCCCATTTTTCTTCATGCAGAATAGAATTTGTGAAATATTCCAGAGATATAGCCATATTCATCTGTCATAGCCAAGACAGACTCACTGAAGGGGTGCCCAAATCTTTTCATATACCATATTCACCGTTTTCATATTTTGAATCGGCAAATCTCTGAAATATTAAGTATATATTCAGGTTCGCGGAAACGTTTTGGGTTAAATTTTGTACATGTAGAAATTGTTCCAGCCTCTGTTCATTAGGAATTTATTGAAACACACAATTTGATCAAAGATGCCTAAATGTTTGTGTACAGTTGTAGATGTTGGGTACTTTCTTTTGATGCATATAGAATTGTAAGTTTCAAGTATTTTCCCCCCCAGAAAATAGCATTTCCGAAGTTGGCATTTCCTATGAGTAACTATCAAATGATTCCAGACAAGTATTTGTTTCCTCTTATCTTGGCTAATACCAAATGGCTTGCTGACAGTAGGGGCAAGATTTATTCTTTTTCATGGTTATTTTAAGGTATACTTTTTGGCAGGTTCTCATGTTAATAAATCAACACAAGAGCCAAGAACGATTATTCATATGTATCTTATTTTTTTCTCTCCCCCCCACCCCCGCCAAGACTTATTTTTGAACACTATAGCTTATATTTTTAGGGTTTTAATTTTTTGAAGAATTTTATTGTAGCAGGTTTTAAATGATTTTATTGTGGCAGGGAACAACAATTATGGTGAAAGATCTTTCTGTTGAAAGGATAACAACGTGTCGACACTCTGGAGCCCAAAGTGCCAGCATATGTATTGATGAGTTTTTAATGTATTTACTAAGAAAACCTGGACTAAAATCAAACAAATTTCTTACTCACTTGCAGTTTGAAAAGAAAGGTGAAGTATACATGTTCCAATGCAAAATGGAACAATTGTGTATGGGGCCAGAAGTATTCTAAACCAGTTTGAATAAACTGACCAGTAGTATTACTCAGTTCCACCTACCGTGTTTCCCCAAAAATAAGATCCAGTCTTATTTTCTTTTAACCCCCCAAAAAATGGCTAGGGCTTCTTTTCGGGGGTGGGGGGTGGAGTCTAATTATTGACTCACCTCATGGCAGCAGTACCAACAGCCCTGCCCAGCAGGAGCCCGCTGCTGGCCCACTCCTTCTGTGGCCATTTGCCACAGCTCGCAAGCGTAGTCCTCAGCTTCCATATTGCCTTCAGAGCCTTCCCGAATGCCCTCTGCACCTGAGAAACAGGCTTCAGATTGACACATGCGGCGACCCCGGCTTCCGTTTTGCCACCACAGCCTTCCGGAAAGCCCTCTGCAGCTGAAAAAAACAGAGCTACAGTGCTCTGTTATCGGCTGCAGTGGGCTTTCCGGAAAGATCTGATGGCAAAACGGAAGCTGGGGGCGCCGCATGTGTCAATCTGGAGCCCGTTTCTCAGCTTCAGAGGACTTTCTGGAAGATCTCTGATGGCGAAACGGAGGCCGAGGGTGACGCACACATCAATCCGGGCCTCGTTTCTTGGTTGCAGAGGGCTTTCCGGAAGGCTCTGGTGGTGAAACGGAAGCCAGGGGGTGACACATGCAAGCAGTGGCAAGCGGCCGCAGAAGAAGTGGGCCTGCAAGGTGAGGCAGGTGTCGGGGTATACAAGGCCTGGTAAGTAGGGCAGTTGATTAGAGCTTAATTTGAGGATAGGGCTTGTATTGGGAGCACATGTAAAAATTAAGCTAGGACTTACTTTCGAGGTAGGTCATATTTTTGGGGAAACACAGTAGTATGATAAGGCTTCCTGTCTATAACAGGATGTCTTTAACCCCAAATGGAAAACCTGGATTAAAAAACCCACATATGTTCCAGTATTCCATCTTGATTAGTGCTACTGTTATGATTCACAATAATTTGTTTCTACACTTCCAGTATTTTTTAAAAAGCATAACTTTATGTTAAGGGTCTTATATTTCTGGTAGATACACATACAAGAGAAATCTATCTTGCGATATCTACATGTACAGGAATTATCAGGCGGAAAACAAAGATGGTTTTTGAAGTGTTGGTACATTTGTATTCAGCACTGGAAAGAGAAAATTCTAAAGTAGTTTGTAAATTTACAGCTAATTGCTACAATGCAAAAGACAGATTCAATGTTTGTTTTTTAAAAAAGCCCACAAAGTTAAGGGAATTGATTGAAAGCCAAATCATTCATTGTAATGAACATATGGAAAAAAGCACAATATAAGGAAAATAATTTTTATATCTGTCATGGCTAATTCACTTGTCTTTGTTAAAAGCAGCCAATGACTTACTGTTTAATCATGCTCCCTTTGGCAGCACATCTACTATTTATTTAATCAAACCCAGCTGAGATTGTGAATCTACTCCATCTAAAAAAACAAAAACCTTGTTGTAGTAAGACTCCTGACTGCACTTTACAGCCATTCCATTTGCAAGTAACCAGCTTTCTAGATATGTTTTCAGTATTGCTATATTTAATGGAATATATGCTTAAAAAATAAAGAAACTGGAAAGTAATGGACACAAGAACTAAGTATCTACTAACTGGGAAACCTTTGATTAAAATAATTTTAAAATATTAGAATTTTTGCACACTTTGCACACTGAACACAGTTTGAATTTTGAGAGCATATTTTAGGTGGTCTGATAAAACAGCTGTTGTGGATGCAGCCAATAATAAAATATGCATTTTCTGGAAGGGAAACAGCTGAGATTGGTCCTCACCAGCTCCTCCAGTCTCTCATGTTGGTCCCCAATGCTTATTTGTGGTTTCCAAGACAAATGTTAAGGTGTTGATTAGGCCTGGGAGACCCAGATTCATGTTCCCACTATGGAACTCAGTTCATGACTTTGGGCCTGTCATTTTCTCCAAGCCCACCTAAATTCACAGGGTTCTTACAGGGTTATAAAGTTAAATTGAAGGGTGACTCCGTATACACCAGCTTGCTATAGAAAGTTGTAAAAACAAATGTGTAGCCCAGAAGCTTGTAAATTAAGATAATTTACAATTAAGATAATTAAAGTTATATTTTAATTAATTTAATTAAGGTAGAGTGGCACTGTTTTTCCATCATTTTATTTATTAAATTTATACGCCAGCCATCTTTCTATCCACAGCAATTCATGCTAGCTTCCATGTAAAATAAAACCAGTAAGGTATGGATGCTGATAATGTGTCATTTGATTCTATGAATTGGAACTTGCATTATCAGATATATTTATCAAATTAGATATAATTCTCAATCATACCCAAGGTTATGTATGTCAAACTCATTCACCTTTCATCCTGAAAGAGTCTAATGCTTTCATACAACATTCTTCTATTTCATTCTCTGAAATAGGAGAACGTAAGTAACACATACTTCTAAAGCACACTATTCCAAGAATTTCAAACTATGACAAATGAAAATCATTTATCTCAATGATCACACAGACAGGGTTTATACATCATGCAGCTTAGCCATAATATGGTTTGTGTGTTCCTCTGTGTGTGTGTGGTTGCTTGTGTAAACCTAGGTGGCTTATTCACCAACTATATTAAATAAATCATAACATGTAAGCAACATGCAAAGCTAACTCAGATAATGTTATTAAGTTTTTGCCTTACTGATTAAACTATGAAGCTAATCACAACTATTATGAAATAAATTCAGTCAAAATTTACAGATTTGCTAACATGTATTTGATATCAATGATATCTCCTGGATAAAATATAAGTCTGCCACTGATATATTGCTACTTTCCTACATTTTCTCAGCACGAAACAAAGAATATAATGTGCAGATTTTTTGAAATTACGCGGCAGTTCACACGGGCAGCTATTCAATTTTTTTTTAAAGGTAAATGAACAATTCTTCATATTGAATGGATGTGATCGGGGGTGTGTGTGTGTGTCCAAGCATTTAGTCCAACAATGCAGTGAACCCATAACCCTACCGGGTGATTCCTGCTATCTTCCAGTGATGTTAGGCATTCCTTTCTCTGCTTGCCGTTTCTTCCTAAGCAAAGGCAAGTATTTGAAGAACAATGACTCACTTTAAACAGAACTGCCAAATATAGGCAACTACTATAGCTAAGGGTATAAAGCTGTAATTTTTTGTTAATCCACACTTTAATCCGAAATCTCCTATTTTTATCATGTATGGTTCTTGTTGTTTCACACATAATTTGCCAACAAGGAATAGACAGCCAGCTTCTTATTTAAATAATGCAACACAGTTACTGAAAACACTTGGAAATTATGTTAATCTCTCAGTGACTACTGGCCCCAACCCAGAGTTTTCTTGGCAACAGTTCAGAAGCAGCTTCCCACTGCCTTATATTGGAAGTATTTTGACTTCCTGATCTAATCTACAGGCCCAATGAAAACTCAAAAGATACCGGAGCCTATAAAATTGAAAGTACAGATTCTATATGATTCAATAAAAAATCCTGAAATATATTTCAGAAAGCATAAATGAGGTTTGGTTTAGATTTCAAGGAGCCTTTGCATGGTAACCTCTTAAAAAGATTTGAATCTATAACTCCTTGTTTGCTGGTCTTCTGTTTAATTGTTAACTTTTTAATTGCTTTAACTTTATTTTAATGGCTTGACATGTACTACTTACATTGTGAGAGTTTTATTGTAAAGGATGGCCTCTAAATGAATGGTGCAGCGAAAAGGCAAGACCAAACTTAGAACTACTGGTTAGATTTAGAGATTTGTAGATGACCAAGAGATGTTCAAGAAGGGTTTGAACCAGTTCTGCTTAGTAGTGATGATGGCAGGTAATTAGAGAATCAGGCAGACACTTTGCTTAGCTGGGAATTGTAGGTTTTCATCTGAAGTGGAATCAATTAACCGTCTCCACCATCTAAATTTAGAAAACTACATTCATTTCTTTGGTCCTAGTGATGAGTGAAGGACTGTTCTCTAAACCTCTCTTTCTTCTCTTGAGAGAAGACAGATTTTTTCCTGGGAACTCCCATAATATGATGTACCTACTGTTTGAGGTTATGGAGTATCTATATTCATTTTGTGTTATAAGAAAGGACTCCTCATCATAAGATTTATCTCTGTGGCCCAGAAATAATAATAACCACAAAGAGTATAGAGGTAGTGGCTTTGTAGATAGCACGTTTTATTAGGACTGAGGAATTTCAAGTTTAAATTCCCATCCAGATATAAGCATGAATCTCCTGTAACATGATCATGACCTGTTATCTATCAGATAACCTACTTTATGGGATGTCTATGTGGATAACAGACAGTGGGAAAACCATGAACCTGGAGGAAGAACAGAACATACACACAGCCATTTCTAGAATAAATTAATCTGAGTCAGAGAATAACACATGAAAATTAAATTATTAAAGGGTAAGAGGATATGACCTACAAACCAATATATAAAATGAATGGGTTACTGGTTAAAGCGCAACAAAACAATTGTACTTGCAAAAAGCAATTTTAAAAAGTAAATCCTCAGAATTATAAACTAATCAGAAGCCACTTTGCACTTGTTTAATCACCTATCCATCGAGGCTGCAATTCAATGAAACTTTCTTCAAAGACCACCATATCAATTATTTACAAACTGGTTTATGATTTCTTCATTCCCTGACAACCAAAAGGGAAAAAAAGGAGGAAACAACAAAGGGAGTGGGAGGATATGTTCTCTGTTTTTTTGTTAATCTGTTGATTTAAAAAAAAGGAAGAAATGCTTCAGAGGTGAGGGACAACATTAGCAACAGTCTTTATTACCCTTTAAACAAGCAAGCAGAACAAACAGATCTAACTTTTTCTCCATTGCTGGTTACAGATAGCAACGATTATTTAATTCCCAGCACCAGGGAATTGGCTTTGTCCCAACTATGATTCACCCTAACCACAAGATCAGAGATTCCTTTTTTGGATGCTTTGAGAGAAAAGCTGTTGGAGGGACTGTAACAGTTACCTGTAGGCTGTAAATCCTCACTCATTGTTCCTATCTAATCAGTTCTAGGAAAAGTCATTTAAGGCATGCTCTGTAACTACCTTCCACCTTCCTACATTCTGAAGTGTGGTATAGTCTGAAAGTCTGCAACTTGTGTACAATCATACACATTTATAAAGACTATGCAATTACATTTTCTGCCTTTATGTCACTGGTTTCTCAACCTTTTTAACTGCTTTTAAATGTTGCTCTATGTTTAAAAAAATAAATAAAATGTAATTCTGCCCCGATAACAGGAAGCTAAAGAGCTATGTAGAAGCCTAACTCATACAGCTCAGTTCTCACATTATCATCTCAATCCCTGCTTTTCACCCAGATACTGTCCATACTTCAAGGGGCTGCCCTTGAAGAGCATCTGGAAGCTCCAGGTGGTGCAAAATGCAGTGGGCTGCACGGTTTTGTGCAGGCCCCGGTGTGCACATGTATCACATCTCCTGAGGGAAGTGCATTGGTTGCCAATTTGCTTCCGGGTACAATTCAAGGTGCTGGTTTTCACCTTTAAAGCCCTTCATGGCTTGGGACCAAGTTATCTGAGGTATTCTCTTGCCGGTTACATCTACCTGACCCATCAGGGTGGGGAGGCAGGGAATGCTGCGGGTCCCATCCCCTAGGGCTGTGATGGCGAACCTATGGCACGGGTGCCACAGGTGGCACGTGGAGTCATATTGGTGAGCACGCGAGCTCACCTCCGGCACACATGCATGTGCTGGCCAGCTGAGTTTTGGGCCTTCTGGGCCCACCAG
>JANHZT010004274.1:20655-34002 GCA_032468215.1 Stegonotus admiraltiensis | reverse complement strand
TTGGCTGTCTTAGGAATTCTGGGAGTTGAAGTCCACAGGGTGTGAAAGAGCCAAGTTTGCCTACCACTGCACTAGGGTAATGTGGAGAGCCAGAATCAAAGGGACAATCTGATTCAGAAAACACATAAGTATACCTGTCAGGAATTAGTTAAATGAAACTTGTCTTTTCCTAGACTCACATGGTTGCTTTCTACAGCTAACGCACAATTCTCAGGAAAGGGTGTATTTAGTTTAAGGTGTGCCTGACAGGTGGTACATATACACAAAGACTGTTAGTCCTTAACATCCCAATACCTGCAAAGCCCTTAAGCAACATGGTGGATTTCATTTAAATCAAGTCAATTTAAATCACAAAGGTTTGATTTAAATCAACTCGATTTAATTCATAATTTTTAAAGAGCAACTGTCATCTCTGTCCCACAGCCACTCCTCCTCTGACCTGCTATTGACTCACCGACAGTCCCAATATTGCAGAATATACAGCCTCATGCTACATAACTAAGCTCCATTTCATGCTGAATAAACTAAATTATTAATGTATCTTAAATAGAAAATTATCATTAGATTTTTTTATTCCAAAAGCATTTTATTAAAATAAATTTGATAAAAAAATCCAATTTAAAATTTAAAAATCTGATTTAAATTTAAAAAATTCACTTTAAATTTTAAAAAATCTGATTTTTAATTTTTTAAAAATCATCAATTTTTATCCACCCTGTTAAGCAATAGCTTTAAAAAAATTGCTATGACATGTAAACCAGAAGTGGGTTCTACTTACCTTTACTACTGGTTCGCATTACGCGCATGCACGCGTGCTCTTCTGTGCATGTGCAGAAGCTTCTGTGCATGCGCAGATCACCTATGATGGTGTCCAGGTCAGTGGGCAGAGCCTCCCACCGGTTTTACTACCAGTTCTTGCAAACCAGTCTGAACCTGGGGGCAACCCACCACTGATGTAAACCAAGTCGCAGTCTAGCTCAGGGGTTGGCAACCTTAAACACTCAAAGAGCCACAAAGTTCCTAACCCCTCATTCAATTCTGGAGCCAACCAGAAGTCCAGTTCCCCCACCATACAGTCTTCTAGTGCGGTGTCCTTTTTCCTCTGCGAACCGGAAGTCTGGTTCCTCCACCATAGAGTCTTCTCCTAGTGCAGCGTCCTTTTTCCTCTACCTACCCTAACCGAAAGCCCTATCAATTGTGGAGCCAACCGGCGACAGGGAGTCGCAGCAGAGGGATGAAAGAGCCACATGTGGCTCCAGAGCCATGGGTTTCTGACCCCTGGTCTAGCTGGAAGCATCAGAATAGCTTGTAAAGAACATAAAGCAAAATGACAGCAAAAGCAGTGAGAGCATTACTTGTTATTCAGGAACTACGAGCTTTGAGAATGCTGGGATCTTTTCTTCACTACTGGAAGAAAGGATGAAAAGATGTTATGAATCAATCTGAGCAGGGTATTTCTTTAATCACCTAATAAACTCCTCCTCTTTTTCAGTTCTTCTGATCTCTTTGATATATTCCAGTGGGAACTATTCAGCCACACAAGCAGAACATGCTGCATTTGTTATTTCTTATTCTCAATAGGAAATGCGGCTGAGAGCTAAGATTCTAACTTGAAAAATCTGTTGGAAAGCTGGGAGAGATAGTATGATCCATCAACAACCCGCTGTGCTTTATCTGCTTTTAAGTTGCATAGGAGAGAAACTGAGCTGAAACGTCTCGAAGAATCAAAACTAGCATGTCAAACAAGAAGTGTTTCCCAAACTGATGTATTTGCAGTGTGCAGAACTTTTTAATATACTTTATACACCAAGGCAACGTCTATGAGGATTCTCTTTCATGTTCTCCCCACAACAACTATCATGCAAGGAAGGTTGGGCAGAGACAGTAACTAGACCACAGTTCACAATACATTTCTGTGACTCAGGGTGGATTTCAAATGATGTCTTCCCAACCATAACCCAACACCCAACTCTGTATCACACTGGAAATTGCCACCTGCTTTCTGAAGAACTGAAGACACTTAATCCCTTCAAGGCTTCCAACTGGAATTTATGTCTTAATAGATAATTCAACAAAGTGCACATTATTCTAGAAAATTCATGTCAAACATAAATGTTTAGGAGTTGCTCAATCTTGCCTATGGCAACACTTACAGCAGTATTTCATACAATCGTCCAAACTTATTAGTATTTTATTAGCACAGAGTATGGCAATTATGAGATTTCAATTGCTGGTTTCTAGGCAATAGAAGTCTTCATTTAATATATTAAAGCTGCAACACTATATACAAGTAGTCCTCGATTTAGAACCACAACTGAGCCCAAAATGTCCACTGCTAAGCAAGACAGTTATTACGTGAGTTTTGCCCCATTTTACAATCTATATTGTCACAATTGTTAAGTGACTCACTGCAGTTGTTAAGTTAGTAACATAGTTGTTATGTGAGTCTGGCTTCCTCACTGATGTTGCTTGTCAGAAAGTTGCAAAAGGTGTTCACATGACCTTGGAAAATTGCAACCATCGTAAATACATGCCAGTTGCCAAGTGATCATGTGATCATGGGGGGAGGGTTCACATGATCACTTGGCAACTGGCATGTATTTATGACGACTGCATGGGGATTCTGAAATGGTTGTAACTATGAACAACAACCATAAGTCACCCTTTTTAGTACCACTGTAACTTTAACAGACACTAAACGAATGGTTGTAAGCCAAGGACTACCACTGGAGCTTATGTCTGAATAAGCACATACAGAAGAATACAGCATACAGACATAAAATGGCTGAAAAGTGGCTTTCTAAACAATGCATACATATAGCACTGGCAGCACTGTACTATAGCAAATGTTAATACCTAAGACTGATACTTTTCCTGCTACATTCCATTTCTGTTTGGAGAAAAAGGTAATTTTTTTCACTATTCAGAACACAGAGATTTGTAGCTTTTACAAAAACAATTTACAATTTTCTGCAAAAAATGTAGCTTTTCCAGGATCACCTCACACACGTCTGCAGACATATACCTCAAACTGAAATGTTCCCACAAACAAATGTTAAAAAGTTATGATATTTATGTAGTTACTGACCAAGCACATCTAAATTATAACAAAGTAACCAAAATATCTTGACAATCCCCAAGGCATGTCACAACTTTGGAGCACCCGTTTGGAAATTTAAAGTCAAAAATGTTGACACACCCTACAGGGTCCCATATGCAATTATTAAAGTCTGCATTAACTACTGGTAATACATCCTGCAGTTATACTGTACATTTTAATGACATTTTTTAATTTGGAAAAGATGTTCCCAGACACCTGTTTTGTTTTGTTTTTTGGAACCATAATCTGCTTTTCTGTTACAATGTCTCAAGTAAGAAGTTAGGATATCTTGCCTTAATAGACCCTGTTAACACAGATTTTTTGGAAATGATTATGACAGCCTTTCCCAGCCTGGGCCCCTTCTAGTTTTCTTCACTTCAGCTCTGCATATGCAGCTAGAATGACTGTTGCTGGAGTTTGGGAAACTAAAATCCCCACCCATGGAGGATCATCGGTTTTAGCATATTACAAGACTGCACTCAAATGGGATGCATTCATAATTAAGCAAACCTTGGCATAACATGACCTGCATATCAGTTGCCGAGTTAATATTAATAGCTTTCTTTAGGGCAATAGATTTTTCCTAATTTGAGGCTTGCAGATGGCAAGAGGCCAGGGAACGCTCTTACACAATGGAATGTTTTGAAGCAATAGACCCTGTTGTTTTACAGAAGGCAGACCACATGCTCAGCCTTGCACCCCATCCGATCCATATAAATACACTGAATGCTTTGTACGTCGCAGAGAAATATCTAGCAAGAAATACACAAATTGTACATGCCAAACAGATTGTCAATGACACTTTATAAAGCCACATTGTACTCATCTGGATGCAAAAAACAAAACAAAAAACAATTGACAAATGACTGATTGTGCAAATGACTTCTTGTCCTCCCTGTTTTATTTTATGAAATCATCACTATCCTGCATGGCTCTCTCTATAATCAGCTCAAGATACATGAAATTATACATATACTGTACTACCAAACATTCTGGTCAGTAATATACACTGGATAATAGTATAAGAAAAGAATCTGTTTTCTTCAGCGCTCAGAGCTTAATAGGAGGTTGTAGATTTGGTCAAAGAGTTAAAAATATTTTTTCCCAAGAATTCCCATTTCTTTAAGTATCTTTCAAAATTGAGCAGCACCAAACCAATCACATTTTTACAGTCTTGCACCTACTTTGCCCTTAAGAAAGTTATTTGCTTACAAGCTTTAGACAGGGGTGTTCATAGAAGTCAGAATTAATTCGTGTGCATGCTTTCTGGATCAACGTAGTAACATTTTAGAGCTGGACAATACACAGTGTATAACTGCAGCTGTATTTGAAAAACTGACACAAAGCTGTCAAAGGTTGGTAGCAAGACAAATGTTTCTACTGCCTCAGCCAATTTAAGGATTCCAGTTAAGCAGGAAATTGAATGGAAAGGCCATTTCCTTACTGCAAAATTCCTCAGACAATTCTGTGCCTGGTTGTTTTTTTTCTCTCTTCTATTTCAAAGGCTTCTTAGAACCTCTCTGCCCCCTTTTCTGGGATAATGGGATTTGACTTGGCCATTGTGAATTTGGACTTCACTTTTTGAATTCCCAATTCCTGAATTCCCAGCAAAAGAAACCTAAAGCTTGCTAGAATGTAATTGTTAATCCAGTTTTTTCTTTGAGAGATGAGGAGGAGGTATGCATGTTATCTTCATCATGTTTCACTGCTAATTTGATGAGACTGCAGTCATTCCAAGCTTATTTACGGAGGTGTGCACTAATACTTTTTGAAACTCAAGCAGCACAGAACAGAACTTGTTACACATAGCTTTAAAGCTGACACACCTTGTTACTTCATGTTTAAATGTTAAGTAGGTTAACTCCCTCTATTCCTTAAGCTTTTTCCAACTTCACACACTCCAGATGTGTTTGGATAGAACAGCTGGGAACATTAAGAAATATGGTAACAGCACATTCAGAGAACCCCCGCTTAGAACAGTCTACCTGTAGGTTGAAAAGCTGAAAAAAAATCATTTGTTTTCCCCTAGTGGAGTTTTTTTTTATTTAAAAAAAAAAGATACACATACCAAGATGACTGTTCCAGAGTTACTAAAGTTCTCTAGCATTCCAAAAACATTGTTGATCAAGCTGTTCATTTAACTAAAATCAAAATAATCTCTAAAATGAAAACCACAACAGAAACTAAAACAAGCAAACTAAAAATGGTGGGGAACATCTATTTTGATACTTGGTGAAACACAGAAACAACATTCAATCAAACTACGCTGTCACAAAGCCTGAACAATTGAAGTGAAGCTCACCTGGTTTGATTACTGAAGTCAGACACTCATGGCAGGAAAGAAAAGTCTACAAAACCTGAGCCATGTAAACAGGTATCCTGGTATCTCCAAGGAAACCATTAGTTAACACAATAACATAATAATGAGGCTCCAGTGAACAGCTGTGATGTTTCATTAAAAAAAAAGAGGGGGAGGGGAAGATAAATGCTTGTTTTGCTCTATGCTTATCAGAAGCTAGAAGCTTCCCCTCCTAACAAATAAATAAAAATAAAAAATAAGTATCAACATTCATTTCAGGTACTATTTCTACCACCACCAAGGAAAAAGCAGTTACCAAGTGAATTATAGATATTTCTTCTTTTCTTTCGGGATAAGGAGTTTAGCTGATTCCCAGAGCCTGCAAGGCCTGTTGCCTAAGGCATTCCCGGTGGGATGACAGTGCTATGGCACATTCTTTGTGGTCGGCAAGAAATGTCTGTTTTTGCCAACAGTTGCTCCTCCCTGGCAAGCAGCCTACCATGCCTTAATTGAAGAGTTTTAAATGCCACTTATACTCTGAATGACAGGGCACTCATCTAGATGTTCTCCACAATATGACATGAGCTGAACGGCTTATTTTTTTCTTTTCCTGGTCAGAGTTACACTTAATTTATTGGAAGCTTCCAAAAATCACAGGAGGCATGTTTGGTCCTGCAGATGATGGCTCTGGAAATGTATCTGAAGACACCTCCCGCTTTGCCTCTTTCTGAGTGCTTGGAAGGAGGCAAAAGTCTATCAAACTTCTCTGAATACTTTCATTTGCCTCATTTGAGAGCAAATGTAGTTGAAAAAAATGGACATTTTGCTGCCTAATTGCAGCAGGGCAATTTTAGACTACTCTAGGCATGCCAGGGTTACCAAACAGGAGATGTATATGACCTGTGGGTTGCTGACCCCTTATTTAGGGTAACAACTGTTCCAAGGAAATTATCTCCTAATTGTATGACTATACCACATTAGTTTTGAACATCCCATTCTAATTAGTTGTCCTCTAGCCTAATTCATAGTTCACTGTTGTAGAATTTTTCATCTGGAGATTTTATTACCATTTTATGCTGAACTGGACAACCCTGTGACCCTTTGGGTCATCCTTTGAGAGAAAGGTAATGCCCTCTGATGTAACCAGAATGAACATTAATAGGGTTGTTAATGATTCTTCTTGGGTTTGTGTCTTTCTTGTTCACACCAGAAAAGGGCTTGTAAAATGTAAGCCATATTAAATTACATTGCAGCCAGCAGTGAAATCCGGCCGGATCTATCTGGCTCCTGCGAACCGGTAGCGCCAGTGGTGGGAGGCTCTGCCCACCTGCTGAGATGTCATTACATCCCATTTTTGACCCTCTGCGCATGGGCAGAAGAGGTGCCTGCTCACATTCCCGAACCAGTAGCGAAGATAAGTGCATTTCACCACTGATTGCAGCATACTTACATTTCAAAACAAATGTGATTTGGATCATACAGGGGCAAGGCTGTAGCATGTGTCTATATCTCTTTAAAGCAGCTTTGTTCTTTTTTACTTTGTTCTTTTATTACAATTGCAAATTTTAGGAAAAAACACAGTAGCTTTAAAGAACTACATACAGCTGTTACATTTGGGGAACCCTACCTTAAAAATGCTTTGATATATTTACTGAATACATGTAATGTACTGAATACATTAATGGCTAATGGTTGAAATGAATAAATACAATAAGGTTGTTCAGAAAAGACAATGAACAGTGGCATCTGGGGCAAATATAGGACATTGGACAACTGAACACATACCTTGGCAACTGGTGTACAGAATGACTTGGGAAAGATGGGAGAAAATAACACCTTCTGAAAAATGATGGAAAATAATGCGTAGCTATACAGAAACACAAGTTACCTTGAGCTCAAAAGACAAAAGAAACCATCAGCTTTAGGCCAATCAAGATTTAAAACAGAATATGGATGCATCGGAGAGGAGAAAAGTAAAGATTCCCTCAAGCTGAATTCAGTTTCAAGTGACTACTTGGACCAGTGTTTCTCAATCTTGGCAACTTTAAGACGTGTAGACTTCATGGATGACTAGAAAATTCTGGGAGTTGAAGTTCACACATCTTAAAATAGCCAAAGCTGAGTAACACTGACTTAGACACATTAGTTGTAACTGGGAGTTGACAAGATGGTTCAATAGATTTCTCTTATAACAGCTAGAGCTACAACTGTATGCAAATATCCAGGCCAGCCATTTGGCTGGTACATTCCAAGAAATATAAACTGGGTTCCAGATGGCTGTTGCTTAGCAGCATCCTACATACTTAGTTGCTTAGGGAACAGGTTTCTTGTCTTCTCATTAGACAGCTGCCTGCTGGAATTGCCATTCCTGTTTGGGAAGATTTTTCACAGCCTACAGCTAAAGCAATGGGTTTAGCTAGAACAAGTTATGGAGTAATATTGTAGCTGTAGTAAACTAACAAGAGGGTTGCGGTGATCCTTCCAATCACAAAATGAATTTAAATCCTGGAGTGAAGTATATTCTATTTCCTCTCAAAAGGAAAACAGAATGAATTTTCCTATATTTAATTCTTATACAAGCAAGAATGAGACTAAATCCACCTGTAACAATGTATTACAAAACTGATTATGCTATATCAGTAACATACTTGACTATTATAATTATAGGCATTACTGGTCAACCTACATAGTTATGTTGAATATATAGCCTGCAGCCAGCCCCTTTAATTCTCAAGTAAACTGAAACTACAGTAAAAGATAATGGATATTTAACCTTGCCCCAACAGCTTGCTTGTCAAACTTTGCTTTTTCTTCTTGACAGCACCGACTGAAACTGATCTTGAAAAGCTAAGCAAGATCAGACCTGATTAGCATTTGAACGAGAGATCACAGGGAGATGCTAGTATTATAGGCAAGACTGAGGCGAATGTAACATGAGAAGCCAGGTGCAGGTTAGCTATCATATGTATATTTCCCCAAACCCATTACTTGTAGCAAATACTGATGTGATACAGCAGTGACAAATTTATGTTGTGTTGGATTTATGTGTTAAGGACAATAGCTGATAGAGCTTGTGATCTATAAATCTGTTTCACAAAGAAGTGCAAGAAGAAATATTTTCTGTATTAAAGGGGACACTGCTCTTTTCAATGTATGATACTTATGAATGACATTTAGTGAACTTTACTATCTTACTCCTTCCTTCCCCAACATTACATCCATTGGATACACTGCAGGGGATTACAGAAGTTGCAGTCCAACACATTTACAGAAACAACTGAAAAAAGTAGTCTAAAATTAGGGTGTGTTCGATTATCAAACTTGGGTTGCTGTCTAAATCTCAAATATTATGGAAAACCATTGCTATATGGAGTAACATATATCAATGATTCATTAAATACTACAAGTCAGTTATAAGGCAGCCTCATTTCCACATGATGTCTTTCTCACTCCAGAAAGACATCAGATCCATGTCCAAATTCATCTTTAAAATACTGCAGTTTCCCCACAAAACAGCATACAGGCAAACAATTAAGGAAGGGGGTCACAAGAAAAACACTGAGTGCTAACAACATATTTGGGCCCCCCACCCAAAGGAATTAGCAACATAAATTTGTCATTTGTACCAGTAATCTCTTTTTACCCTCTGTGAAGCAGTGCAGTTTTTCCATTTCTTTATATATTCAGCCATGTTGTACAAATTAGGCTGCAGGGTTTTCCCATGTTGGACTGGAATAACCAGAAACAAGTAATGTTCACATCAAAATAAAATTGCTATGACCTACAAACACATCACCTGTTAGACTGTTACCAAGGTAGTTTCACAACCAAATATCTGCCAACCACAAGTTTTGTTTGCTATTGCTAAAACAGCTGCACCTTTTAGGTATAGGTGGACTCAATTGCCTCACAAACTTTCAATGAGAGTTCATGATAGTTGATAGTTACAATACAAAGTATATACTATCCCATTTCAGTAAGGGTAAATGGAAGGGATATCAAAATGGCAACTTTGTTTAGTTCAGAACCTTTCATATATATTTATAAATGCATATTATGTATTGGCTAAAGGGTGTTGTTTTCACTAGCCATTTGCACAGACATGGAAAGCCATCTATTTAGAGAACCCTTTGAAAGCCTACCCTAATGTGTCATTAAAAAATAGCATGGGCTGCAGAATCTACTACATAGGTGTCAAACTTGATCATGTCACATGATTTATTGCAACGTTTTTTGCCTTTGCAGGGCGTGGTGGGTGTGGCCTGCATGTGACACATCCGGCCTGCGGGCTGCCAGTTTGTCAACCCTGACCTATTATATGTGGATTGGAAGAGTTAGATCAACATTCCCCATTCTGGTGTTTAAGACCAAGTTCCAACATCCTTAGCTGTAGCACTGATCACGTTGGCTAGGAATTCTGGTAGTTGAAATCCAACATATCTAGAGACAACAAATCGGAAAACATTAAATACACAGCAGGACTCTCAGAAATACCCTAATTGCAACTCTAGTAAAATTTGTAATATTACTTTCCAGATCTGTAGAAAGTAAATGCATTAATAAGCCACAGCTAGTACACTTCCATACAGCTTTACTCTTCTATGTTTTGCCAAGAGTGAAGAATTGCATAAGCAACTGTTTTTACAGATTGCATGATCTTTCCACTTTATATAGGTTTTGGCAAAGCGTTCAACTCATCATGTGAGCAAATATAATGATTACAAACTCCAAAGAGACTAATACATGAAGATTACTAAAAGAAAATAAATTGAAAAGTGTTTTTACTGCACTTACTGCCCTTGAAGTGGAGAATGGAAAATGCTATATTTCTGTATTGTATGGAGGCCAAAGACAATAATGTATCAAATGCTGCTACTGAAATACAGCCTGACAGATACTGTCGCTCACAATAAACATTAGCCTAGTGTCAATAACATGAGCAATAGCATTTTAAAAAGAATTCAGTTAGTTTTAGGCTTTTTTACATCTTCAGAAAGTAAGTATTTAAATATGCACAAAGATAGATTCAGCAAATTGCAAAATAGAGGAACTGTTGGTAAAAATGACAAAATGTGCTGAGATGGCTAAATCCTTTGATCAGAGAAAAGACAAATTTTAATTTATTTATTTTGATGGTTACATTGACTTCTTTAAACAAATTATTAAGCTATTAAACTAATCATTAAAATTAATCATTAAACAACTTTATAAAGCCACTCAACTGACATCTGGGTGGCGATATCTATGTTTATTGCTGATTGGGAAGCCCTTATGGGCCTTTTGCATAAAATAGAAAAAAATATAGGATTTATAGTTTTGATGATTACATAGTATAGATTCTAGAAAGAAGACAGTTACGTTGTAACTCTAAAGTAAGAGGTAAATTTATAATTGTACTTATAACTGATGTACAGGAAATCAGAAGTTACTTCCCTGTAACTCCCCCCCCTTTCTTGCACTTTTAGCTTTACTTTCAATTTCTTTTTTACTTTATCACTATGCATGTGTACACACACACACACACACAAACGTAGAGAGAAATAGTATGTATTTAAAAAATTAGAAAACCGCAACTCTCTTCAAGAATGAGGTGTAGGGCTCTCTACCCAGTGCAAATCCCAGAAGTTATGGCTTCATAAATATCTCAAAAATTCAACAGAATGTCAAATTCAGTTCAATTTAAGGTACATACAGAATGATGCTTAAACTTCCTTCTCCTGAAAGAGCAATTCATAACTCTTTAGGTAAATTCAAATATTCAAGGTTTTATTTTTTAAAAAAACTTTTCTACTTTCTATCTGTGTCAACCACGTGAGCATTTTACAAGCTGAAACACAGGACATATATTAAATAACATTCCCTTCAATTCTGCATTGTCCAGCAATAGAAAGATGAAAAAAATAAAATAAAAGTCTACTTGCAGGATCAGACTTTCCCTTCTCAGACAGTGACATCACAAACTGTTTCTACGGTAACTATTGCTACTGTTAAAGGTCTGAATCAGAGGAAGAGATGATCAATTAAAAGCCACAGGACTGACTTTAGAGCCTAGGACTAGGGAGGCAAATGAGAGAGAAGGAAAGTACAATTTAATAAGCTCAATTATTTCAATGTAATGAATTTCAGAACCACCAACTATATTTAGATTTACCTAAAGAAAAAATACTGATTTATAATGGAAATTTAGCCTTAAACACTTAGGAGTTTATGCACTTATGTAGACATACAATACACACGATCAGGAAAGCAAAGAACATCAGCTGGTTGACCACAATGAATGTAAACAAACTGATTTTAAAATACTTAAAAGTATATACATTTGTGTGCATGCATATACCACCACATATATCACTTGACCTCTTTCTCAAACACCCACACTACTTAATCTGAAGAACATTAGGTATCAGTACAAGTCCTTGACTTGGGACCATAACTGACTCCAGGTGATAAGTCATGTTGATCATTAAGTGAGTTATGACATGACTGCATCTGATTTTAAAATCTTTTTTTTGCAGTGCTGGTTAAATGAATTGATTGTCCACAATGGCTATTTTTCGCTAGAAACTGGAAGTAAATACTAGTTTCTTGCAAAACATGCTGTAAATTGCAGTCACATGACTGCAGATGCCCAAAATGCATTTGTGTAACCATAGGGGATGGGTTTAGCCATCATGACTTTGAACCCCGGGCCATATGTATTTATGGCAGGGGTGTCAAACTTGCGCCATCACGGTGGTGTCACGTGATGTATCTCACCTTTTTTTTCTCCTTCACCTAAACCAGGCATAGGCATGGCCAGCACGTGACGCATCTGGCCTGTGGGCCACAAGTTTGACAGCCCTGATTTATGGGGAGGTCCATTGTAACTTTGGTTGCTAGGCAACCAGTTGTAAGTTGAGGACTGAAAAGGGCCTTTGCCCACGTGCAGAAAACTCTTTTATTATCCAGATGAAAATGGCACAGCCATTCATATACAGTGTTTTTGGTGTAGACATGTTTGATCCAGGATGCTGCTTTGAAGAGGCACTTCAGTCAAAGCTTCGATGACGTTAGACACCCTTTCAAAGATCTGATTCTCCTAAACATTACTTCCCAAGGAATAGATTCTTTCAGTGCTCATGCATTGCTTGTACGTTTCCTATAAAAATCTGTCTGGGGGTTTAGGAAAGAGAAAGAAAATTAAAAGAGTTGCTGATTAAGCATCAAGCATGGTATAGTTTTCAGGGTGACTAGGACTGAATGGTCACTTTCCATCCTCCCTGAGTGACTTTGAGCCAGTCACCCTCTATTTGCCAAACTTAGTTCCCAGAATTGCTGCTGTGGGGGAAAAATAAAAGGAGGAAGTGCTATGCCTTGTGCTCTTGAAAGAAAGACAAAATATAAATCTAACAATAAATAAATAGTCTTCATTCTAAAGGACAGAAATGCAACTCTGCTCACATGGACTTCATAGAACGGCCATGAAGGCCTTGAAAAAGATATTCAAATGCCACATGTCTACACCATGCTTACAAAGATCTGAATAACATAGGGAATGATATTCTATGGAAGCAAAAGTTGGCCATTGAAGAAGCAGGATGGGAAGATAATTGACACCTTTGAACTTTGGTGCAGGAAAAGACTCCTGAGAACACTGTAGACCAAGAGTGTCATGCACAAGGCCTGGGGGCCGGATCCGGCCCGTGGGGTGCTTAGATCTGGCCCACAGGGATGCCCTGGAAACAGCAAAGGACCAGCTCACGGTGCCTCTGCCAGGGAAACAGGCTCCCGAGCTCAGTTTTTGGCTGCGACGGCCTCCTGCAACCCTCTGCCAGTGAAAACAGAGCTCAGGAGGGCCGCAAACAGGCCACATGCAGAAGGTTGCAGGAGGCCATTGCAGCCAAAAACGGAGCTCAGGAGCCTATTTTCACTGGCAAAGCACTCGGGCCACCACAGGTGCCCCCGACAC
>JANHZT010004273.1:115752-129310 GCA_032468215.1 Stegonotus admiraltiensis | reverse complement strand
AGTATGAAGGCTATTGCTTAACACATTGTAAGCCACCCTGAGTCTCCGGAGAAGGGCAGCATATAAATAAAATAAAAATAAAAATAAAATCTGTGCATACATTCCAGTGAGGTCTAACTAATCAGTTTTCTGTCTTACCTTTAAAAAAAATCATGGTTAGGATATTCTGAACCTTCACATTTTATCTTAGATAAAGGAGGCAAATTAGGTTTTTTCCCCTGGCGTTCCTTAATTAACATCAACCGCTAGGTGGCAACAAGATGTAACAGAAAACTTAAATTAGTAATGATGAAACGTTAGAGACTATTTAGGAGGAGAAAAAGTGGATTAAGGGGCTCTGATAGAAGGTAAAAGTATATGCAGGTCTTCCATGGTGTTTCTAATCTATAATGACATCTGATTCTTGAAGTCTGTAAGAAATGTATGGTAAAATGCCTTTGAATCAAGTTTGGCTCCCAGTGATTTTCATCACCTGGTCTAGGCAATTTTCCTGCTGTGATAAGGAAGTGGTTTTGCCACTGCCCCATTCTACTTTTTCTCTGAAAGTCAAGGCGATGTCATGGTTACAGTTTTGGGGTTCCACCCAGCCTCCGTCACCACAATTTATGGATGGCCCATATCAATCCACTTGTCCAGATGCCCTCTCTGTATTCAGCTAAGATACAACTGAGACAGTCCAAGGGCTGCATTCTGAAAGTGGTTGGTATTTCTCTTAATATCCTGCCTCAAAGACATCATGTCCGATCCCAAGACATCATGTATAGGCAATGTAGGGATCACTGATGTACATCAAGGAAGCAACCTGAAAGGACATGCTTTCTTTTGGAAGCCTTATCATTTCAATTAGATCTGTCCAGTTTCCTGTGAGACCACTCCCTTCAAGTCTGGTTCCTGTCCTCTTTGCCTCCCTTCAAATCCTCGTACGGCTACCAGGGATATCAGAATTTCAGCTACCACAGCCACTTTTCATGTCTTAAAGTGGTTGGCAAACTCACCTAGAATGTGAAGCCTTAAAATTGAGTAGCCCTTCCTGACTTAACACATGTAATTCAAAATGTAACTGAAAGGTCTCTACTCTTGTAATTCTACAGCCTGCCTGATTGGGAATTCTCTTCCCAACGGCCAAGATAGACCTTCCTTACTGACCACTTGTTCAGCAACTGTTCAGAGTTATGAGGCTGCTGAAAAATGAGACAATAGTCACAAACATTCGGCTGTCACAATGCCCCAAGATGATGTGATCATCATTTGCGACCTTCATAGCCAGATCCCAAGAAGCAAAATCAATGGGGAAGCTGGCAGGAATTTGCAAATTAAAGTCACATGACATCATGCTTAAAGACTCATGGTGATTTGCTTAATGACTGCAATCTGAATTGATCTCTTAAGTTGGTGTAGTCACATGACATAACAACTTTATGGCTTAGTAATGGAGTTGTCAGTCACTATTGAGGACCACCTGTATTGCTCCCAGAGAAATTCTGTTTTCTTGTTTTTTCTCATGCTACCTTCTTAGGGTAGTTTACAATGTCAATCCTCAATCCTCTCTCAACTTCCAGTTGTCCAGTTATTCACTGGCTGCATTTCAATTGTACACGTTCAGACAATGAGTAGGTGGCAGCTAAGACTTACAAAAGCTAACTTTCTGCAGCCACCTGGTGGTTGTAAAGTCAATTGCTCAACCTGCAGTTTCAAGGATTTGTTGTGATCTAGGCTTTCTGAATCATTAAAACACACGAGTAGTCCCAAAACCCTCTTTTATTGCAACAGCCGTGAATTACGTTCATTCACAGCTGAGTCCCAATTAGTTGCAAGAAGTCCTTAGGGATAATCACCAACCTTTATCTCCCTTGACATGCTGCCAAAGACCTACTTGGCAAAGCCACACGGAGTCCGGAATCAAACAGAGATGTTGACTGGGAACAGAATTAACAATGTTGCTTTCCAGCAAAGGGCCCATGTGCCTTTGCTTCTCTTTTAAGTCTTATGGGAGGGGCCAATCATCTCCAGGCCTTACTCCTGAATTGTCCCTTTTGTTTTAACTGTTCTTGCCTTCTGGCAGCTCCGTGCATACGCACACTAGGAACAGGCTCCTCCTGTTCCTCTGCCTCTCTGATGTCCAACTCTGAAGGCTCCAGAGTCTGCACATAACTCCCAAATGGCCCTGGCCCCATCTCTGCCTCTGCAGAGCCCTCGTCCGAGCCTTCCCCAGACTCCAGGACTGGCCATGTTCCTCCCTGGCCTCCTCACTGTCCAACTCTACTGCCAGCTCCGCAGGCTGCTGGCAGACCACAACAGAATTTTAGAAAAATGACCATCAGTACAAGAAGAAAGTATGTCCCAAAGGTGCGTTTTTAAAGAGGCAACTGGACTTTCAGAAAGTCCAGTTTCTGAGAGTCCAGTTGCCTCTTGAAAAAAGCACCTTTGGGACAACCATGACCTGGATGACTGAGAATCTCCATAGACAAGAAAGAAAGAAAAAGAAAATCACGGAGTAACCAAGTCATCATGTGTGCATCTATGCAGGAGCCCCTTAATGTGCTAAATGACATTGGATGGGGCTGGAACTTCAGTCCAGGGACTAAAAGTCATGGCTCTTTGAATGCTGTACATTAAAGCTGTATGCACGGCAGTATGAAGCACAGACTGGATCTATAATCTGGGTAGCCAGATTTAGGGTGGTGTGGTAGGAAGGGAGCATGAAAATGCAGCTGTGTGGATCTGATTTGGAATTAGATTAAGAAGAGCTAGGATTAAATTTTCATTCAGCCACATTATTCAGTGAATGACCTTAATTTGGATAGCTTTGTATACTGTACTAAATCATAGTATGATTTGCTTAATTTCGGGCTTATACAACATGAGTCAGTCAACCTCTTGCTGAGTGGATTGTTTTTATGATGTGTCTGTATTTTTTGCCATTTTTAGACAAGACCTGAACATTATTTCCCGGTTTCTCCAAGGTTAAAAGATTGAGAAAAGTTGCTCAGTGTGATATAATATTTCACTGACAATTGAATAAGGTTTCTTTCGGCAATTACCAAATAAATTTAATTCTTCCATTGTTTGTCCTACAGGTCTGGGTCATTAACAATGATTATTTAGAGGATAGCTACCGTAAATGACATAACTATATATTTATGGTTTTCAATCTCTCCTTCATGGAAGTACATAATAATTCAGGATACTAGTTTGTGAATGTTTCTAAATACCTATTGACTCTATTTTACTGGCAAAAATATAACTCTTGACACTGGTTGTAATTGCAAACAACATACATACATACATACATACGTACGTACGTACGTACGTACGTACGTACGTATATAACTTAGGGCTGGTGTCAAATCCAAAAATATAAGACAACATTAGGCTTAGAGTCCCTCATGAATTAGACCTTTATACCAAATCACTTCTATCACCAGCTATTTATTCTTTAAACTGGAGATGAACCTGATATACCATGTATAGAATGCTAGTGGTTTACCATTAAATAAATCGCCTTATCAATCAACTAACCAGTTAAACTACTGGTAAATGTTGATCATTCATACTAAATGAAGATAAATCAATAATAATGATTGGGTCTTCACAGATCTTTTACAGTTATTTTTGAAATCTCTTTAAAGCTGTACGTTTCTCCTTTTGCATTGTTGTCTTTAACTGTTTTAGCGCGGTTTTAACACATTATTACAAAATAATGAAAATCCCATCAAAGATGAGTGGCACTGATATCCATGACCTAGAAAAACTGGATTATTTCCTCATGTAACAGTCTTTTGAAGCCTTCCCAGCCATAACCTGATATTCCCACGAAAGCTACCTCAATGGAATGCCATTTGCTCCGATTAGAAGCAAAGCACTTCCTGGACAGCTTGTCAGAGGTACCATCAGGGCAGGAACTTAAGGCAGGGATCTAATGCTTTCTTCAAATAAATCAACATAAAACTTTCAATTGTAGATTCCTGAAAACTTTGCATTTCAAGAAGTGATAGTTATATCAACATGTTTTCTATCTGCATGGGACATATTATTACTTCATGTTCCCTTACTGATTTATTACTTACTAATTACTAAGATAACTTGTTTTTTATCTCATGACTGCAGCAACCTGTTCAAGAGTCTTCTTTGAAGGTTTTGTCAAAAGTCTTTAAGATGGCATGACAACAATTATGATTTCCATTCTATAGGCAGAAGATAGTAGGATTGAAAGTTAAATTGTCCTTTAAGACTCCTGGAATTGGCAGACAGTCACATTAATAAGATGTAAGAGTTACATTGTATATTTCCTATATTTGTCATCTGATAGACTGAGGAAAAAATTAGGAGAATCACCCCAATATTTCCCAGCACTTGCTATGCATGGGAGATACTTCCACTCTGCCAAGTACATGGACAACCTCCATGAGAGAAACTGCACTGCAGAGATGCTCACGTTGGCAGAATGCTGGATAGGATTCAGGCCAATCTGACATAGAAAAATTAGAAGTTACATCATATGATGAATCCTTATTGATCAAAGCAAATGCTTTGTGGTTTGGCTCTTCAACATTTCAGAACACAATTATTCTTCTAACGAAGAACAGAATAAAGAGAGCTAAGTTATTTTGATAATTATGCAAGATTCCTTGTCCCTGACTAATTCTCACCTATTGCAATAAATAGGCAAAACATCACCCAGAATCACTTTCAATAAAATTAGGCCATGTCTCCAAACATGGTAACAAGAAGCTGCAGCTTAAGAGTGGACAAATGAATCCACTTGAAAAAGACTATCTAGCAAAGCTTCAGAGCAGTTCAAAAATATGTACATAAATAGACACAAAAAATTAAATACAATGATTCTTTGGTCTGGTACAGCCTTTTTCCTTATAAATTATTTATCCTATTTAACTGTTCTGAAAATTGGTGTTTTTCACAAAAACAAAACAAAAACGAAATGTCACTTTCTTTTTTCCACCCCTCTTTGTAGGGCTGAAGCAGTCAGCTCCTTCCTGATTTCATCCTGAGATACAAATTTGCTAGACTAAGTCTTATCACATGGTGACATGGAAAAAAGTTGGGACTTACTGGGAGAGCATCTGGGATGAATAGAGCCAAACTCTTAACGTGTTCTGGTTCTATCCCTACACAGTCGGCACTTGAGAAATTACTTTGTCCTTACTACTGTTCACATCGGTCATTCGTCCTCCATTTTTACCCTTACTTCTAAAGGCAATGTCTCATAAAGATTGCTCTCCACCACCAGACCGCTACGCTTGAGGAATTTGCACTGACCAATCTCCAAGGGTAGGGCTTCAAGCTGGTTCCCTTTCAACTCTATCCTGGATAGCAAAGGGAGCCAGCTTATGCGATCTGAGATGCGCCGGAGTTTGTTGTGTTCTGCTTTGAGAACTTTGAGTTTCTTGCAGAAGTAAATTTCATTAGGCAACGTCTCCAAGCAATTGTGTGAAACAGCGAAATATTGAAGGCTTTGTAAAACTCCCATCCCTGAAGGGATGATCTGAATTTTATTGTAGGAAAGATCCAAATAATGTAGCCTAGTGCACATGAAGAGTTGGGAAGGGAGAGCTTCAATGAAATTATGGCTGAGGTCAAGTTGCTCCAAGGTCTTGAGTTTGCGGATATGTTCAGGGATGGTGAAAATCTGGTTGTGCCAAAGTTTGAGACATATCAACTTTCGGCAATGCTGGAAACTAATGACTTCCTCAATGGAAATCAATTTATTATTCTTCAAGTCCAATTCTTGCAAGTTCACAAGGCTAAAGATAGCATGGGGGATCCGTTCCAGGTTACAGTTTATCAGTTTTAGCTCCTGCACCGAGAAGAGCTTCTTGAGATTGTTGAGGGCCACCAACTTAGTCCCATCATTATGTATCCTGAGTTTTTGCAGGTGAGTGGCCAGATCAGCCACACTGGGTGGCAGTTTTGAGATATTGCTGTGCAGTGTCAAAACCTTTAGGTTCTTTAGCTCACGTAAGCTTTCTAGAGTTCCTGTCCGGCCCATCTCCTGGTTGAAAAATCCTGAGATGTACAACTCTTCCAAACCTCTCAAGTTGTAGATCCACACAGGTATATCTTTTATCTCATCAAAATTTACCATCATCACCTTCAGCTGTTCACGGAAGAACTTAAGGGAGGTAAAGGAGAGCTTAGCAGGGCAGTTGATCAGCACTAGCTCTTGGAGATTGATCAGTTGAGTTACTGAGGCCGGGAAAGTGACATCTTGGAGCAATTCCAGTTTTAGAGCTTCCAACTCAATCATCTCAAAAGTAGTGTCAGGCAACCCAGGCAACATAAAGAGATGGAGTTCTAGGCGCCCACTAGGGTTCATCTGCAGTTTCTGCTGCAACTTATCATGTGTCCACTCATGATTGAGGTTGAGCTGTTTAAGTTTGAACTCACTGTCCTCAGAGAGGAATACAGCAAAGCGCTTGGAGTAAAGGGAATCATACTGGTCTATGAGATGGAGCATGAAAGCAAAATCATTTTTCACATCAGGGATGTCCTTAATGCCAGTATCCTCACGAGCAAAGCGAAATGAGTACTCTTTAAGTGGCCGGTGAAAAAGCCAATAAAGAGTATAGAGGCAGGTCATACCATACACACCAAGGAAACAGAGGTAGCACATAGCCAGCTTAAAGAAGAGACAGGCTTTGGTATGATTGCAACAGAAATGGTCATAGCCTGTCATATCCTCCATTTTAACACTACAGGGCACTATAAATTTAATATTGTGAACCAGGACTGCATTGTAGACAATAATAACTAGAAATTTGCAAACTTTGAGAACAGTTTGGCGGATGTACATTGTGTAAAGAATGTCTCCTTTTTCGACATGGAGTCGGAATTTTTTCACCTTTTCAAACAAAGCCTTGGCTTCCTCGCCTTCCTTTTTGCCCAACATGCTACTGGAAGGGGACTCTGCAACTTTCTTTCCTGTAACAGAGCCTCCTGTAGGAGAAAGTTCAATCAGTTCACTGGGAACATTACTTTTCCTGATCCGATTCACTTTTCCTGAGCTTGTATTCTCCTCTTCAGAAACCTCTGAGATGGTTCGAGTAGTCCAAGGTGAGTCAAAACATTTGCTCATAATGGAGATAAAATGTTCAATCTTGGAACTGGTACCAGGAAATTTGAACCAGAAAGAGGCACACACCATGAACATCAGTGTATGGATAATGACAAGATAAGGAAAGTACTTAGCATACCAATGAAGGGCTGTCTCATAGCACATCTGATTGATGTAGCTGTACTGTTGAAGGTCTAGGTTGTTCCGTAATCCACTCATTTCCTGGCGGACAGAAGACTTGATTGGTTCAGAGTTATTGATTGTCTTCTTGGTGAAATCTTCACAAGTTAAATCAGTAAAAGCTGTACCACTGGGAACATGATTGGGAAGGCAGATGATCTTGTCATGTATCACCTGCCACAACATATAAGTGGGGAAAAGAAACATGATATATCAGAGTCCATATAATACAACAGTTTACATCACATAATAATGATCTGGTAGATTCCCAGAGGAGTTATATAAATACATAACAAAGAGAAAAACAGCACAACAGAGAATACGCTAGTCTAGATCTTTAATGATGGCCATTTCCCCAAATGTTATTTGCTCTGAAACACTGTCAACAGTAATTATTCTATTCTTCTGGACATGTAGCCCAAATGTATTCTCAGATTTTCTATTTTTTTTAATCTCCTGGGATGGAATGAATCCTGCAGTAATCTGGGACTGGAATTCCCTGTGCAGCAAATGAGCATCCATAACTCTTTGGCCAGCATTTGTTACTTTATGCCAGCAGTGTTTTAATAACCAATTGTGATGAATTCTAGAAACAAATTACTAGGCCCCTTAATCCTTTATGGGGCTTCTTTCCAATGGACTTCTTAGTAGAATGTCAACTATGCAAGTTGAGTAGATATATGATAGAGGCATACAGAAGTCCCTGCATTGTGTCTGTTGCATCAACCAGTATATTATACTGTTTTTCTATATGCCTTTTTACTATACCAGCTCTCACATTTTCTATAGTGCTGAATTAGTTCAGTATATCCAACTTACACCATCTCTGATTTTCATACAGGTGACACATCTGTCAGTAAGGTATTGACTGATTGCGTGCCATTAAGTTGGTGTTAACTCTTAACCATATTGATAGACCAGCTCCACACTGCACTCAAATGCCACTGTAACTGAATCCATTACTGAACTGAATCCTGTTACTGCCAGTGGTACTTTTTCTCTTTTCTTTCACCTTCCTCACCATTATTGTATAGACTTCTCAAAGAGAATTAAGTATTTTCATAATGTGCCCAAAACCATAATTTCAGGCTGGCTGTTTTAAATTTAGAGTGAGAACTTCGGATTCATTTGTTCTTTAAGCTATTTGTTTGTTTTGATCAAGATCATGAGAGGAATTAGATATGTTTGACTCACTTGTTATATGCAAATAATTCATGAGAGTGTGTATGCCTATGCATGTAGGCTTCTAATCCTGTTGCAATATAAGAAGTCACTGGGGAAGAAAAGATTGTCCAACATGTTTCTATATGATTTCTAATCTCCCTAGGCTGAAAAAAAAATTACCCTTTCTCAGGATCAAATCATAAACCCATTCCCAGTATATGTAATCAACTTCCAAAGCCCTTTCTGTCATAAGTATCCCGTTCTGCAATTTCAGTCAGTGACTCCATGATCTTGTTCTGGAATTGTATAGTCTGCTTCCATACCGGAGGTGGTATTCAGCAGGTTCTGGCCAGTTCTGGAGAACTGGTAGCAGAAATTTTGAGTAGTTCAAAGAACTGGTAAATACTACCTGACTGACCCCCCGCCCCTATCTATTCTTTGCCTCCCGAGTCCCAGCTGATCAGGAGGGAATGGGGATTTTGCAGTATCCTGCCCCTGCCACACCCACCAAGCCACACCCACCAAGCCATGCCCACAGAATCAGCAGTAAAAATTTTTGAATCCCATCACTATTCCATACTCACTCACTTGCAGAGTGCAGCTGAAAACACCTATCATCAGCATGACTATGGTGATGTACTCAGCTAACACATCCCACCAAGGCTTGAGAACTTTGAAAGCAGGCTGCTGGTCTGTGAAATGCTTGAATTCAGCCACCGGAATCATACTGCCTGCCATAAAAAAGACAAGAAGTTAGAATAGTCTCCGTTTCAGGAATGTTTAGTTGAATCCGAAGTTAATTCAAGCTCGATGCAGGAGCTGTAATCATCTCTTCTTGTACACCCGAGGCATGTCTGGAACATATAAATTATCTGTGGATTTAAGGCTGTTACTCAAGCCTACACAAAAAGGAAGCTGCTCTAAATCTTTTTCCTGTCTACTGTTAATCTGGATATAAAAACAAGCCAATGTTTTTGGTCTCTCATTTGACACTTACCCGTTATTCCTACAAGCATTTATTCCTATTAAAAGCCCTAATAAAAGTATCAATACACATGATCCTCACATCTAGGAATGAGTAGTACAGCCTTCGTCAATCTGTTATCTTAGGCCATTCTGACTGAGCTGAAGTTCAGCACTTTTGGAAGCCATGTTTGGAGATAGTGGCAGAATATGATCCAAAGCTTCAAAAGAGCAGGAAAGCCCTAGCTTTCAACTACCATTAGAGCGCAGTTCCTTATAGATATTTGCCAGTTTTAATTTATTTTATATTTTAACATATGTCAATGTATTTTATGTAATAAATTTTAATATATTTTACCGGTATATTTTAATGTTTTAAAATGCATTATATTTTAACTTTTTTAAATACGTTGAATGATCATACACAAGAAACCAAATATTACTTATTTCTATTCCTAATTCTGAAGTTAACACTAAATGAAAAAACTCCTTGAGTGATGCTATAGCTAATCACATCTAGGTTTGGTTAATATCTTGGTGAGCTGCTTTGGGACCTTGTATACATAGCCTTGAGTTCCATAGTGGAAAAAAGGCAGGATATAAATACATCATTTTTAAAAATTCAGCATTTCCTGTCAACCCTAAAAATCTCAGAATGGTAATTAGATTTCAGAAAATTCTCATTGCCAGGCAATGTTCAAGTGTTTTGTTAATGTTAATGTTAATGTTTATTGAATTTATATACCACCCTTCTCCCGGAATATATGTGGGGTTTGGGGATATCTCTGTACATCCAGGATCACATCTCAGTGGTGGAATTGTCAACCCAAGAAGTACAAACCTTAGAAGATACTATTGTTGTTGTTCAGTTTAATATCCTACTTTTTACTCAGGAGCTTAAGGTAGTATATATAGTTTCCTCCTCCTCTTCCTTTTCCCCACAATCACCCAAGGAGTTTTCCACAATTAAGGAAGGATTTGAACCTGTCCCTCTCCAGTCCTAGTCCAACATATTGAAGGAAGAGAATATTATATATAACAATAATAGCTATAGCTACTTTTGACACCGCCTCAGCTGATCCAAGGTTTACTACAGCTAAATGTGTATGTGTATATTCCAACCTTCTTTACTTGGTAACAAAAGGACCAGCCACTCACCCAATTATGATAGTAGTCATTGGGAAAATGAGGTCAATTTCTAGTCATCAGCTGAAAATCTAGTGGTTGGATAGATTATTGCAGAAATGATTTTATTTCTTATAACCTATGGCAAATTTTGTCATCGTCTTTCTCTGTAGCTTAAAATGGAAAGGCAATATGACCAAGTCAGGCGTTATATGGATATCTGGACAACAACAGCCCAAAGGAATTATACTTGTAACCTTTCAGCTACATTCTTGCCTATACGCTGCACACAAGTACTCTCGCACACCTGTGCAAATGTGCACACATGCACAGGAGAGCTCTGAAGAGCAGCTGGGTCCCCTGAATTGTGCGCATGTGCACCGGAGGCCCCAACGCCAGCTGGGGCGCGCATATGTGCGCAGCTGCAGGTGAGTTGGGCAACAGCTCGCGTGCCCAGAAAGATGGCTCCGCATGCCACCTCGGGCATGTGTGCCGTAGGTTTGCCATCATGGCTATAGGGTATCTTCTGTCAATATAAAATGGGGTGTTTTTTTCAGATTCCGGTTGCTATAGTAACTATGTTCCCATTACACTGGCCTGGTAAGAGATGTCCCAAACAGTATGTATGCAACAGGTTACCCAGGAATATGAGACTTAATATCATCATGAGGTCATGCTCATGTGCATTAGTTGACACCCAAAATGCTGAAGTACTGAGGCAATTCCCACACAGATGGGATAGGACCAAATAGAAAAGCACATTCAAATGTGTAAGAGAGAAGAGTGATACTGATATAAACTCAAACGCTGTGGCTTCATCCTATGGACTAGTATTTTTTTTTATTTATGACAAAGAGGGGCTCAGTCTGATCAAAAGTGATGGAAAAACACACAAAAATAGATTGATTGTGATAGATTCTTTAAAATCCCTTTAGCCTTTTCTCTTATTATATAGGTTTTTCCATTAGCCTCTTCTGTTTTTCAAGAATCATAGAATTTGCTTCCTTGGTTAGCTACGAGCTACAATAAGTGAGGGTTACCTAAATGTATTGCCCACTATAAAGAGTGTAGATTACTTGTGTTATTCTCCTGGAAAATTTCCTTTCCCATTGTATTAAAATGGCACCTTTCCATTTCAGAAGACTTCCAGAAAGCTCAGCTGTCAATTTTTTTCCTCTAGATCTCCTAATACACAGAGAAAGAAATTTAAAATACTAACACTATCAGAATCTTCTTACTGGAGCAACCTAAGAGAGAAGCAACTTTGAACAAAGGAGACATTTCCTGATAGTTAGAACAATTAATTAGTGGAACAACTTGCCTCCAGAAGTTGTGAATGCCCCAACACCGGAGGTTTTTAAGAAGAGATTGGATAACCATTTGTCTGAAGTAGTGCAGGGTTTCCTGCCTAAGCAGGGGGTTGGACTAGAAGATCTCCAAGGTCCCTTCCAACTCTGTTTTTCCATTCCATTCCATTCCATTCCATTCCATTGCAAGTGAGCAAATAAATTCGTAAATGAATATAAAGATTTTTCTATTCTAATTTGCTTTCCTTTCCCTTAAAAGATATGGAAACCAAGAATCCTATCTCCCATTTCATACTTCTGAATGACATCCAGTTAGTTCCCAGAGAGGCCTTATTTCTTTTTCACCTTTTTTTATTGTAACCTCTTTGATATAAAAGCACATCTGATGTTGGGAGGTAAGAAGAAGATAAATGAAAATATAAGCCAACAAAATGCCATCTTTCTATTCCTTCTTCACTAAAGCACATTGTTTTTGTTCTTTTGAACAGTGGGTGGATTATTTTTAAAGAAACACTTAATAGTGTTTGCTGCACTGTAATTTGCCCAGAGAACTTCAATTACTGTACAGTATGTATGTATGTATTTATTTATTTATTTATTTAGCAAATTTATATGGCCACTTACTTGCTCATAGTGACTCTAGGTGGATTACAACAGTATTGGACTGATTAGAAATATAATAAATGTATTAAAAAATAAATCATTAGCTACCACAAAATTTTCTCCCAAGCAGGTTTTGCCCATAAAAGCCAAACATGTATTCTGAGATTCAGAAGAATTTAGTGAGGTTTTGGGGGGTGGGGGGTGGAGATCTCTTGTTCCAGTTGGCTCTTGAAAACACAAACCATAAATGATTTATAAAGCAGCTTTATAAATCGAAAGTGTTGCGGCCTCCAGTTTCTCCTTTCTGTAGAGAGGTTCCTGTTGATGCCTGAAAGTCAGGTTTCTTATATCAAACAGAACTGGACTTCTGGTGCATTCAAGTGCTGATAACCTAGGTCAAATAAGCAAGCTTTTTACCTTTCTTATTTATGAAAGGTAAAAAGAAAAAAGAAAAGAGGAAAGCCCTGCCCTCTTTTCCTAAATCTCCATTTTTGGCAGAATGGGTAGGTCTGCAAAAGTACAAAGATTCCACCACAATTCAGGTAAAACCTTAATAAGAGACCAGGTCATGCAAATTCCCATAGATTCTCTGGTAGAAAGCATATTTTGAAGCTGGAACCTAAAAACATTTTGTATTTTATTCAGCACCCTCCTGGCATGTGGAAAAAGCTTGTACAACAATGGTCCCTGGAGAGATATTAAAATCAGAGAATTGTTCCTGAAGGAAAACAATGTATTTAGAAATAAAACACCCTTAAAAACCATTGTTTCTAAGGTGTGACATCCTGTAGCACATGGCTAATTATGTTCCATGGGGACAGGTTCTACAATTTTACCTTACATTTAAGAATGCATCATTACCTAACTAGACATTTTACAGCAATCTGCAGGCATGGTGAGGTGAGGGTAACTACATAGCCATAAAGTAACACAAAAGTTGGTTTTGCACAGTGACCCTGGACTTAGAAGTGAGCCATGAATTATTGATGCCAAACAAGATGTTAAAATCAAACAAAAATTGGAAAGATTGTCAATATTGAGCGAATAGGTTTCAAAATGGCAAACATAGTGTAGGAAGTTAGCACCCACTTGAGTCAGAGAATCAAATTTTAGGAAATATTAAAAAGGCAGAATATTATATTTC
>JANHZT010004273.1:80203-93101 GCA_032468215.1 Stegonotus admiraltiensis | reverse complement strand
CCCAACAATCTGGGTCCTCATTTTACCGACCTCGGAAGGATGGAAATTTTCATTAAATTCCCAGTAGCAGATTCTAGCTTGCTTAGCCCCCAACGCTTCCCTGCCGGGGAATTTGGCTGAGTCGGATCGTACCAGGTGACGGGCTGGGTGTACTTCCATTCGTGTTCTGGATTCACCTGGCCACCGAATTCGGCTTGACAAGAGTAACAGAACGACAGAATTGGAAAGCACTTTGGAGGTCGTCTAGTGACTCTAGTCCAAACCCGCTGCTCAGTCAAGAAGCTCTATATACCGTTTGACGTCCGAGCACTTGCTAGCGGTGTTCCGTAACACCCCAGGAAGGGATCCGGGGCCAAACTTCACCGCCAGCCTAAAGCCGGCAGCTCCACGCCGGTCGAGCTCGGGAATAGCAGCAGCCCGTCGGGGGTGCGCAGCCGTTTCGTTTTCCGCCTCCGTCGATTCCCAGAGCCTCCGCGGCCGGACGCTTTGATTTGTCTCCAGAACTGGATCCCCGCGAGGTTGACGGAATGGAGACCTCGGCGGAGTTGGTGGAGGGTGGGGAGGAGAGAATGCCGGGACTGCGCGGCACGTAGCGCCCTCTAGGAAACTACTTCGGTGTCGCCTTTAAAAAGGGGGGTTGGGTGGGGGGGGTGAGTGAGGGGGAGCCACGGGCGGAAAAGCGAAAGCGTTCGCTCCTGAAGAGCCAAAACGCAGGAAGGGGCTTCATGGGTTTCTTCCGAACTTGGAGGCTGCTGGGAGTTGATTAGCTGGACGGTTTTCCTCCCAGGGCTGCCGAAAGAACCGCCTTTCCCGGCCGCTCTCGCTCTTTTGCAGGTCGCGGGCCGCTGCCCTCTCCCATGCCGCTGCGCACCGCGTCCCCTTCGCTGCCCTCCGGGGGTCAGCTCGGTTTTCGACGACTGTGGCTGCTGTCAAGTGTGCGCCCGCCAGCTCAACGAGGACTGCGATAAGCTGTCGCCCTGCGATCCTCATAAAGGCCTGGAGTGCAATTTTGGGGCCGACCCCTTAGCGAAGCGGGGCATCTGTTGGGGTAAGAGGCGCGTTATAGCCTTAGTTAGCACGGGTATGACCTGGAGCTGGAGGAGCCGTTCCTAATTTGGTGCTTCTAGATGAGGTGTGTGGGTCAGTGGCGGGTTTCAAAATTTTTTACTACCGGTTCTGTGGGTGTGGCTTGGTGGGCGTATTTAGGCTATTTAGCGTATAAATCTGAACTGGATTGATCTCCATGCCCAGTGATATTTTTTGAGAGATGTTAGGTGAGTTATTGGAAATAGGGAGATCATTCAGAGCTAATGAAGATAACTTGCCTAAGTGTGATGGAATGTGCACCTGGAGGAATAGTGGGAGAGTTTTGGCAACAAAGAGTTTTTCCAGAAAGAGGCCCAGATTAAGAGACTGCACAGTCCTGAGCTGGATGTGGAAAGGGGAAAGTGGTTCAGGTTAATCACATGCTAGAATCTCTCAGGATAGGTTAGGTTAGGTTAGGTCAGGTCAGTTAGATTAGAAAGTTACAGCTTTAGTTTGGCAAGAGTCTGTCCATTAGGTGCAACCAAATAAAGCATTGGACTTGATTGGATCTCAGTGTCTTGTCTCTGGGCTTGGACCTTACAGTAAGTTTCCAAAATACTGTGTGTCTTATCCCAGCTTCCTCTAGATTACTGGCAAATAAGATCACTCTATAGCACTTAGTAACTTCTGTGCTCAATAGTAGAGTAAGAGACTGGGGCAGTGATATAAATCCAGAGATTTGAGAAAAGAGACATTTTTAATAACTATGCAGAAGTGAAAGTAGAAAGAATGCACATAGAAAACCAGATTGCATAACTGAAGGAGGTTTGATTCTTAGCAAGCAGAGCAGATGAAAATTTTTATTTCCATAGGTAAGACTTCCAGGATGTACATACTTGCTGGACTTGCAGACTTGCTTTAAAAACTGTGACTTCCAGATATTCAGGGGTGTCAAACTCAATTTCATTGAGGGCTGCAACAGGTTTGTGTTTCACCTTGGTGGGGGGGAGGGGGCATGGCCAACTCAACATCACTCATCGAGGCTCCATTTTTGGGCGCAACAGCCCGCCAGGGCTCCGTTTTCAGCTGTGATGGCCTCCTGCAGCCCTCTGCCAGCCAAAACAGAGCTCAGGGAGGCTACTTGTGGCCTGCCTGGGCTTTGTTTTCGCTGGCAGAGGGTTGCAGGAGGCCATCACAGCTGAAAACAGAGGCCGGGAGGGCCACACGCAGCCCTCCTGAGCTCATTTTAGCTGGCAGAAGCACCGTGGGCTGGTCCTTCGCTGTTTCTAGAGTGGGCCGCTGGCCATATCTAAGCATCCCATGGGCCAGATCCGGCCTGTGGGCCTCGAGTTTGATACTTCTGATCTAGCCATAGCTTCATACACCCAGTGGAAAAATATACAGGAAATAAAAGAAACCCTATAAGCACATATAGAACAAATGAAAAAAAGAAGACAACGTTGCAGAACAAGGAGATGAAGACCACATCCTTTTATGCTAGAATTCTTCTCAGCAGACCCTCCAGCAGAAGGCCTCCAGCCCTCTCCCAAGCCACTGCAACCTGATCCCAGGCTGTGTGTGCTTTTCACATCCTGTTTTCACATGTCTATTTAAAGCTCAGAACACTCGCCTCTTGTTGACGTGGCCCCTAAAAACCCAGTTCTGCAGATAAATATTTTCCTCTGACTTCTAATGGTGATAGCCAGGGACTTGCTGTGTTTTTCACTTCTGCATAATCTAACTCTGAGGTTTCGGGTACCACTCCCAGCTTCAACTGAGGTTGTATGTTAGCACAGACCAGTGGCATGTGACCTTGAAGTCTTCTCAGTACCTCTTGGTTATTTTTCTGGTCTGTTTGTGTGAACAGAGCTCCCTGGTGACTATGAAGGTGAAATCCTAATTAGATGTAGGTTGAGAAATCTTTGTGCTGAAGTTCAGGATGATTTAAAACTTCTTTCTGCAGCTATTTCAAAAGGTCACATGTATGTATGTTTGAAAACAGATTAATAAGAAATTACCTGGTCTGGGGGAGGGAAAAGGATGATTAGTGATAACTTGCTCCAACAAAGTACCTTGGTAGTTCATACAATTTGTAACTTCTAACAGGATCCTCTCTTATAAATGTGTACGTTATATGTGATTACACCTTTAAACACACAACTACTAAATTGGAACGTCTTTTTTCTTCCCTTCCTCAGCAAAGCAAGAAGGTCGGACCTGCGAATACAATGGCCGTATCTACCAAAATGGAGAGAACTTCCAGCCTAGTTGCAAACATCAATGCACTTGCATTGATGGAGCGGTGGGTTGCCAGCCTCTTTGCCCCCTGGAACTACCTCTGGCTTCCCTAGGCTGTCCCAGTCCCCGGCTCCTTAAAGTACCTGGTCAATGCTGCAAGAAATTTGTGTGCAGCAAAGGACCCAAGAAGTACAAAGGTGTTACCTTTGAGTACAACTCAAATGGAGAGGCCAGAAGCAATGAAATCATCTATGTGGGCAAAGGTGGACACTGGAAAAACCTGCCAGGTGAGTGGGCAGAAGACAGATGGGCACAAACCACCTAAGACTAACACCCACCTATCTCACGTGGAATGCTGCCAGAGAGTTAATTTCCAGACGCAGGGCAAGGCCAAATTTGACACGAGTCATAAAAAGAATTTTCCAATCTTGAATCGGCCAGATGAACTAATTGCTTCCTGCAAAAGCTCACGTCCCATTCGCTCTTCTTTTATGTCTTATGAGAGGAGCCAATCATCTCCAAGCCTTACTCCCAAGTCGACCATGTTTTCTTAATTATTCTTGTTGTCTGGCAGCTCTATGCATGCGCACACTGGGAACAGACTCCTGCTGTTCTTCTGCCTCGCTGCTGTCAGACTTCGGAGGCTGCACATAACTATCAGATGGCCTTGGCCCCCTCTCTGCCTCCGATGCAGAGCCCTCATCTGAGCTTTCCCCAGCCCCCAGGACTGGCCCAAATTCCTCCCCAACCTCCTCACTGTCCAACTCTGTTGCCAGCTCCGCTGGCTGCGGGCGGGCCACAACACTAGGCTCTCTGCATGATGCTACTGTTTCAGGACAAATTTATTGTTCTTGAAGTAGTTTGTAGGAATACTTTCTTTTACAATTATATAATGGAAATAAGACTTTGTAGACCTACAGTAGGTATTATTCAGATTAGGTTAACGGGCAGTACATGGAAAACCGCAGCAATATAATCTAAATGTGATCAGATATGAAGTCAATAGCCAAGGCAGCCTCCTAAATTTGTTGTCTGTTAAATTTTCTGGTTGAGGTTGAGTCTTGCAATCCCTCTGCTTTTACTGCCTATATGCAATCTGTGCACTCTCGAAAGTTTGTGCTTTGAGAGGATAGCATAGAATAGAATTCTTTATTGGCCAAGTGTGATTGGACACACAAAGAATTTGTCTCTGGTGCAGCAGCTCTCCGTGTAGATACAAGCAACAAGATGTGCATAGGATATAATGAGCTGACCTTAAAAATAGTTTTGTTTCAACAACAAGAGATTAAAAAGCTAACCTTGTGTTGGGAGGTGATCCTAAGTAGGATGGGAACACTAAACAAAAATAGGGGTAAGAATGGCAGTAGCCTGTTGCCCTTTTGGGATCTAAATCTGATGCTCCTCAGGGTCATGAAATGTGATACTTCATTTGCATTTTGCTTTGGTTTCCAGCTGCTATTTGTATTAAACATAACTCTGGTGAGGGCGGGGTCAGAAAGCACTGCATCCATATGAGGTGTTTTTTTTTTTACCTGATGTCCAGAGCGTAACTCTCTCAAGATCTCAGTGGATTGCAAGATAATTCTGTGGGTTCATTCTCACATCCTGCTTGCTGTAGCACAAAGATGGCTGATTGCTTTGGTGGGGCATATCCTAACGGCATTACTTCCTTCTCATCTCCAGCCCACAACTGAGGCAACCCAGACCCATTCTTAGTTGGAAGAATTTTTTTCTTTCCCAGTGGAAAGCTTCTTATGTAATATGTAGGCATGTCTGGGAGTGGCATGGTCAGGGACATTGTCTGCTCAATTCCAACTGGCTCAGGTCAGCCATAGGAACACCTCTCCCCATCAATTGTTGGGCACTGGGCCTCCATGAGTACTTTGGTTTTGGCTACAACCTGGTCTTTTATCTTTACAATATCGGACTCCCAGGACACCGATAGATCTTCAACCAGGAATCTTGCTATTTGGTATGAGTGTACAGTGTGCATATGTGTGTGTGTTGAGAAGATTGTAAATAAATATATAAATTAGAAAAAGCCTAAGAGAGGCACACATACCCTCAGGGAAAGGGGAATGGGAGGAAGAAAATATATTTTACTTGATCAAAAATGATTTGCAGAGGAAATTGGCTTGAGAGAGAGAAAATAAAAAAAAAATCTAGAGGCAAATGGTGTAAAGGCACAATAGCATTGAGTTTTTTCTGGCTGAGACATTTCTGCATTTCCAATGAGCTCTTCTGATCTCTCAGACAGACTTTTTGGGTGGGGAGGCACAAATTCTTTGGTGTAGGCTAGAATGTATTTTTAATTACCACTCTATAATGGTTTCATAGATGCTGCCATGTAGTGGTTAACTGGATCATCGCAGGCTTTATAGAGGATTGTGGATATCCTGGAAGTTTGATGTTTGTCAGAAGCATGTAGTAAATGATAAAAATTAGATGCTGATTTATCAGTGCATTCTGCACATGTTCAGGAGAGTGATAGGTGGCCAATTCCCCTTCTGGAAAAACTAGCAAGAAATCCACCAGTCACTGTCCTGAAACTACTTTGTGTTGAAAGTTGCATGAGGGAGCATCACTCCCCATTCATGTTGCTGAGTCATGGTGAAGATACCATAGTTGGTGGGAGCAACACAATTTATCTCAATATAACTTCTTCCCAGCAGAAAGGAGCAGGAAAAAAACATGGCTGTTAGAGTCAGCCCTGACTCTTGTTTAATTTTCCATGCAAAATAGAAATAAGAAATGTCCCCAGACATTCTTAACATTATAGGAGTGTGGAAGAGGAAGGCAGATATGAGGTGGGCCTCAAAGTTTTAAACACAGAAAAGTTGGTACCTGAACCCCAGAACTCAAATTTGGTTTCTTTCACCTTGCTTCTGTTTTCTATGCTATAACCATCAGATGCATGGTTTGCTTTGACCTCTTCATAAAATGCCCAGTGGAGTAACAGAACTGCCACAGAAGCTCTTCTTGGCATAAGAAGAACTTCGCTGGACAAATCTGAACATCTAAATAATTAATTGCTCAGTTTCCGAAAGTGCCCAGCCCTGAGCTACTCAGTAGCAGTGCACTAATGGCTGCCCGCTACTAGTCCATCAACAGCATCTTGTTGTTTGCAGTTGTTCCAGTTGCTGGGATGTTGTTTTGCTCCCTTGGGATCCCTATGATGGTGAAGTAATGAGATTTTCTATCTCTCTCCTCAGCATGGAGACCATTCTTCCAGGATCAGAACATCAAGCAAGAGCGCAAATGCTTGGCCCAGACCACACACTGGTCGCCGTGCTCTAAAAGTTGTGGTTTTGGCATCTCTACCCGCATCAACAGCAATAATCCCCAATGCAAGCTGATCAAAGAAACCCGACTGTGTCAGGTCAGGCCCTGTGAGCAGCCTGATTTTTCAAAGCTAAAGGTGAGATGGCAGAACCAAAAGAAAAGGAGGGCTAGTGTTGGTTACAACAGCCTTCCCTATCAATTTTAGCCATAGATCATATCTGTGTGGACTTGACAAGAGTTGCAGTCCAAATGGGGAAGAGACCTTACAATTATAATCCAGTTTCTGGAAATCGGAATGTATATATTAATATATTAATATTAAGTATAAATTTAAAAATATGAGTTTCCTGAAGCCAGGTATTGAAGAGGTTCTGGGTAATGAATGGGGCAGTGGTGAAATTCAAAAATTTTCCCTACCGGTTCTGTGGGCGTGGCTTGGTGGTCATGTGACTGGGGAAACCAACTATCACACTTTACACCCAAATAACACAATAGCTACATAACTGACTCACACACAATGCAAAAGCAGCTGGACATCACACAAAATGGTCCCTGCAACAAGCAGGAACCTCACAGAGAGGTCAAAAACAAACTATCACACGTTACACAAAAATACTGGTTTGGGCAATAGGTAGTAAAAAAATGCTTTAAAAAGTAAAAAAAAAAAGTTCCCACGATCGCACAGCACAGCTGATTGTCACCGCTGATTGTGGGAACCTTTTTTTTTTACTTTTTACTTTTTAAAGCATTTTTTACTACTGGTTCGGGCGAATCAGTAGCATTTTTACTCCCGGTTTGGGTAAATCGGCCTGAACCGGTAACATTTCACCCCTGGAATGGGATATCTAATAATAGAAGTCAGCATTCCCTAACCAATGCTGATCTGTGGTTCTCACTTCAGGCACCCTAATTAAATGTTTGATTTTCTCCAGGGATATTTGGGACAATATCTCAGGAGTTTTACTGGCCATGTTTGTAGGGAGTTTTGGATGGGTTGCTGCAGTGCACTACCCTGGGGAAAGCTGTACTAATTCATAGCAGTCTGGGCCTGAGACAGGACTAGATGGGTAGCATTAAATGCTTTCTCCCTCCCCTCCCTTTTTTTTTTTAGAAAGGCAAGAAGTGTCTGAGGACGCACAAAGTGCAAGAGCCAGTGAGATTAAGTCATGCTGGTTGCAAGAGCCCACGTCGTTACCAGCCAAGTTTCTGTGGGGCCTGCCTGGATGGCCGCTGCTGTGTACCCCTGCGTACTCGTACGCTAAATGTACCCTTCCATTGTCCTGATGGGAGCAGTTTTACCAAGAAGGTCATGATGATCCATACTTGCCAGTGTGGGGCAGCTCACTGCCCGCTGCTGAGTGAAGCTGCCATGGGCCCCCAGTATCAGCTGAATGGGGACATTCACAAATTCCTGGAATGATGGGGCATGCCGACCTCTCTGCTGGTGGCTCTGACAGAGTTCCCAAATTACTTTGGATCGTCCAGGCCCCCTGCTTGATCCATGAAGCTAAGACATGCTGTAGTTGCTCTGCTTCCCTGAATGCAAATCCGGAAGACAAAATGGCATTTGGAAATGGCCTAACCCTTCGGTATTTGGAAAACGCATTGAGCTATGTTGGGAATATGGCTATCCAGTGACTGGGAACGGATCGAATGGCACAGATTTCAGTCTCTCTATTCAGTCCAGCCAGGCTCAGGCTGGAACTGAGTCTCATGCTACTACAGTAGTAGAAGATCAAAGACTTCTGATTATTATTTTTTTAAATTTCATGGCCCTCGTGCTGGAAAGGTTGAGGAAGCGCAGCATTATGCACTATCGGTATCTGGGGGAGGGGGCTGTGGTTCAGGTTGCTAAATCCCAAATTGGGCAGTTTTGGCAGTTTCAAGATCCCAGAATTTGGGGGGAAATAGTACATTTTAAGTTAATTAAGAGTCGGCTATGGTTGAATAAGCTGTCTTTCAAAAGAGCCATAATCCTGAGGAGTTTGGGATTTGGCAATAAAACCTTAAAGCAACCTAATGAATGAGGAATGAAAAGGAGATGTGAAACAAACCATCTATTCCCTCTCCCCCTCCCCCCAGGCTCCTGTGATTTTTCTGACCAACTGGCCAGAAAGAGATGCTGATTGAGTCTTCCTCTCCCTTATCTCACCATTGTTTACTTCTGCTCCTTGGTTTGCTTCCTCCTCGTCCTTCAGTTTGAAACCGGCTTGCTAGTTCGCCCATCTTTACATCCAAAGGCTGCCTTCCCGACTGCCCACAGTGCCCCCTAATGGCAAGATGTTTCCAGGAAGGAGCCACATGCAATGACCCAGCAGGAAGGGAAATCCGTATAAAGACACTGCTCCCATCCATGGTCTACTTTCAATCTTCTCTAGTTTGCGCTCTGTTAGGCTACCAGACTGCTGCTGCCAGTCTAGATTTTAAGCTTCACATTCATGAATCTCAAACAGGAAAAATGAAACTACTTTATGGGCACGTTTTAAAATGAGTTAAAGTAGAGTTGAAAGAGGGTAGTTCCATATGTGCAGCCACTTTAATCTCTGCTTTGAAAAGTTTGTACAAAGATGATAGTTGCACAAAGAATTATGTGTTGGGCTGCAGCAGCAGAGACGTATAAAAAGCAGCATTTGAGATACTGTCCATTCTCCAATCAACGATTAAGCCAAAAAGCACCCTTTACAAAAGCACTTTTTAAAACAAACAAACATCCTATTCCAATTCTGTTCCTGGTGAACAGCAAAAGTACAGTAAGGCTGAAAAAAAAAATCAGGGCACAGTATTAGAAGGGACTTGAGACATTTTGGGGCAGTTAGGAAAGCCTATATTTATACGGGCAGCAAAGTACTCTCTGCTCTGAAGATTATTTTATGGATTTTTTTTATTTTGTTTGTTTTGCATAAAGAAAAACTTCAACAATAGATTGGAGTGATGGCTATTTAGCTTCATAATGAAGCCTTCTGTGCATTACCTTCTGTATGCAAAGCTTTTATTCCTATTTAATCTTAGGGTTGCTACAGTGATAGTTCAACGTTTCTCATTTTAGTCTGTTTTATGACCCTTCCTGCTTGATAGAAGGCTCTGTAGCAGAAAAACAGGATACTGCCCTTTCAAAATGATATTCCAAATGGGCTTGATGTTATGCTTCCAAAACAATTTTATGCCAGAGATAGACAATGGAATGGATGTATCTTATGGACTTTGATTTGTCTCGATCACTTGTAGGCATCTGATGCCCACTAAATCTATTCCATCATAATTAACATCAACCGGAGTCAAAATGAATGGTGGGGAGGGATTGTGGAACCACCAATGGTTCCCAATCTGTGGAGGACAAAGGTCCTCCAGGATGGGCTGTAAGGTATACACATGAACATATACACACAGCTCAAATCTAGTGAGATTACAAAACCTTGTGAAAGGGTGTTACTGCTGACAACCACATGAGATTTTGACATTCTTTATTTTGGCTTTTTATTTTAAAATAAATTAGATTAAAACTAATTTTTATTTGAAATAGGGATCCCATTTACCGTGTGTGTTTGGAGCAGGGGTCACATACCATGGTGAGTGCGGGCACCACATGGCTGATCTGTGGCTTATGTGGCAGTCCTCAAAAAAACCTTCCATTGTAGGGCTTCAAATTAAGGAAAAAATGAGAGTCACTTGGAAGGCACCAGCATGTTTTTGATTCTTGAAACCATCAACTCTGAATCTGCAACTCTCTCAAAATGAGAGATGGTTATAGTACAAGTAGCTGACTCTTCTTGGGCTGTGGGATTGAGCATTGCTATGCTACTTGCATTGGAATTGTACTTTGGACTTTTTCCCCAAATCTGTAAGGGAACAGGCAGGACCTGGCCTTATTTGGAATGCTTCTGCTATTTTAAAATATATTTTATTCAAAGCTATGCTGATCCTTTGTTTCAATGAAGATAATATAGCTATAATTCTGTACATTGTCATGTCCACGAATGAAGGCAAATCTAAGTGTCCCAGGATAATGTTGTAGGATCCAATCTGTCACCAGGACCAGAGTTTTAGTCTTCCAAGCTTTCGGACTCCTGCTGGAGCCCATTCATTGTCATGTCCCTCTCTCTGCCCTTTGGTGGAAGATATACAACCCCTTAAAGAAGAAAATTGAAAAAAGTAAAATACTTCTGAATATCTGGAGCAGAGCAAGGAATTCCTAATTCCTTCCAGATAAACCCCTCAAACACCCCTCATTTTGGAGAAAACATCAACAGGTATTGACTAATGAACTGAGCAATCCCTCAGCATTTGGGAACACAGCAGCAGAAGGCAGAGGCATCATTGTTGAAACAATGCCCCTTTGGAAAGACAAACCAACCAACCTGCTGATGAGTATTGCCAAGTAAAGCAGTCTTCATGAGTTGGAATATTCAAAGGCAATTTTGCATACTATTCAGCCAAACCCTGTGCAGAGTTTTGGAAGTCAGATTTAAATGTGTTTGCATCAGGGATGCAGGTTCAACAGTTTTTTTTTAGATCAGCCCTCAATTTGTGGGACTCGTGCTACATTTCTGTAGGTAGGTTCCGCTGTACTTAGCAGAATGCAGACTTGCACATATACACATGTGCTGCTAAATTAGGCCCACAGACCTTATTTCTAAGGAAACATAGTTACAGGTATGTCCTGACATAGTTAGCCAGAGATTAGAAGGATCAATAGTAATGGAGTACCCTATTAATACCACCTGTATGCAGTTCCTACTGTGTTACAATTACCAGAATTCTTTAATCTTTTCTCAATTGTGGAAAAATAATTGGAAAATACTAGGCTGGGGAAGATGTCTTCCACCAAATGTTGTTGACTCAAGATCCTGTCAATTCTAGTCAACATGATAAAAACATAGAAATGAGTTGAGGTTATAACCCGACATCTATTTTTTTTTAAAAAATCACAGCAGGATTATTTTGTGCTAAAATCTACAGAGATCAATGTTTCTTTTGTCCCTCTTTGTTCATTTAGTATAATGATTGAACTGTTGGATGAAGATAGAAGTTGGGTGAAGTAACATTATCTTCACCTCAAAGAGATGTTGTGAAGATAATTTCAGAGTAATCCTACATACTAAATGCAGCATAGAAACCAACATGTGTAAATAGATAATGTTTACATGGATAGATCATTTATGAATTGTAATTAAAAAAAATTTCTTTTACTTCTTGAGTTAGGAAGAGATTGGGAAAGATGGCATAAATGATTATATTATATAATATGTATAATTTTTAGTAAAGGAATTTTAAAATAATAAAAACAATACAAATTTTGAGAGAAAAAAGTAAGGGAAGTAAGGAAAAATAATAACTGAAAATGTGCAAAGAAAGAAAGAAGACAAAGGAAAGTTATAAAGAAGATGTTTGATTTTCACAGCCATTGCAAATACCTTTATACCCTCTCTCTATGATTACAGCAGAATTTGCTTCTATATTTTCCAATCAACGAATCCATAAATCAGCAAAAAGTCCATAAGTGGTTTCCAGTCACAAATCAACATAGTTATTGTCCTTTCCCTAGTCAGGGAACTAAATTTCTTGATCTCATAAGTCTGTCATCATCACCAGCCGTTCCTGAATTGTGCATATTTCAGAGTCTTTCCATTTTTGTGCATATAATCATCTAGCAGTGATTGTATGCAGGGGTGGGTTCTACTTACCTTTACTACCAGTTTGCAATGGGGCCATGTGCTCTTCTGTGCATGCGCAGAAGCTTCTGTGCATGCATAGAAGCGTTCTGATGACGTCGGGGTCGGTGGGTGGAGCCTCCTACCGGTTTTACTACCAGTTCTATAGAACCGGTCCAAACCAGGGGCAACCCACCACTGATTGTATGTAAAAGCAACCTTTTTAAAAAAAATTCTAATTATCTATCCAGTAGTTCCAACACGAAAAGTTCTGGTTTCAATTGAACAGCATATTACCAAGGATTTTCAGTCTATGATCCAGGTACCCAAATACTGTTCTTTGCTGAGTTCTTTACCTAAACTATACGTCAGGGTTCCAAGTAACACCCCTAAAGAAAGAACACTCCGAGGCTTGAGTTTCCTCAAAGTTCCATTTTATTAGAGATGTCATATTGGCACATCTGGGAAAACCTGAATCCAGTGGTGGGATTCAATTTTTTAACAGCAGGTTCTGTGGGCGTGGCTTATTTGGTGGGCGTGGCTTGGTGGTCACGTGACTGGGCATGGCTTGGTGGTCACGTGAATGGGCGTGGCTTGGTGGTCACGTGAATGGGCGTGGCTTGGTGGCTGGGTGGGCGTATCTGGTGGTCATATGACTGGGTGGGCGTGGCCAGCTTGACGTCACTCATGTCAAGGGTTATGGT
>JANHZT010004273.1:49463-63026 GCA_032468215.1 Stegonotus admiraltiensis | reverse complement strand
CGCTTCAGAAGGGCTGCCTCCAGCACTCCTTGAGGCACCTCTGGTCTGCCCTGGACCACAAGATATCGGTATATCCTCTGTTAGTGAGATGCCTCACTTGACCACTTCTGATGTCCTGGAGGTACATTGTGATAGTAGTGATGAAACACATAATTTAGATCCAGAACTCCCTTGTGAAACATCTCCTCCCATTCAGTTGGAGCTCTCTCACCAAACTTCTCCAGCAGAAACCTTATGGCATGAAGAAGGAGGCGTGGACTCTGAGCATCTCAGAGAACAAACATCTCATTTCGATGCTCCAGTGGCTATTGAGCAGCCCCATTTCTTGCACAACCCTGACACATCTCTTGATGTACATCATATTTCAACAACATCCTTTCCAGCTGAGGATTCCCAGATTTTAATAAATGAGTCCATTCCTATGCTTGAGAGATCTCCTTCTTCTGAGTCCTTGACCTTAGAGTCTGAATTGCTTGAAGAGACTCAAACTATAAAGCTAGTAGTTCTGGCTGAGCCACAGGAGGATCCCAGTCTTTCAGCAGAGCACTCTCTCTCAGTTAGCCAGGTTGATCCGACCTTAAAAACTGTAACAGAGTCTCTAGCAGAGGGCCACAATGACAGCAATGAATTGGAAATGGTGAACAGGGTATTGAATTTGTGTCAGAACTCAGAGGAAGAACTGCAGAAGGAAGTGGTATCTCTAGAGGTAGGAAATGAAAGACATGAAAGACTGAAGAGCCCCCTAGATCTTGCAACTAAAAATAGTGAGCTTACACAGAAAGTAGTCACTTCTCAGCAGATGGAAGATGTGCATTGTGTCCCTATTCATGCTGAAAATGAAGAGCTAATGGAAGTTCTGCAAGTAGCAGATCATTTAATAATGGGAGCAGCTACTCAGTACCAAACCCGTCTCCCTGTGTTTGTGGCAGCAACCTCAATTCCTACACAATTGCCTGGAGAGCCTTTTGAAGCCTATGATGATCAGTCTAGCAGCTTAGATGAATATCCCACCATTGGAGAACTTGAGGATGATGCAGTCATTCCAGAAGAATGCATGAGTAACGTGAAGCAAGAAGAGGCCACCCAATACGAAACTCCAGACTTCTTGTTTCATCCTTCAGGTGAGCTCTCACCAAATAGTGGTACTGCTCAGCTGTCAATGCACAAACCTCAGAGCTTGCCTTTGAAGAGCTTGGAGTTGTTACAAGAATACCCAACTGAGTTAACTGAAATGCCAGAGTTGTTAAGTAGTACAGGGCTGAAAGCTCTCTCCCCAGAGAAGGGAGGCTCATCTTCCAAATCCAGCACCTTAAGTGGGCCTGATCTAGCAGGTAAGAGCAGCAGTGAAACTAGCACACCTGAAGAGCTACGAGAGTATGACAGTAGCTCTGGAGTTGAGTCTAAGTCAGATGAGAAATTGGAACAAACTTGTCATCAGCTCCTGAGTCCCTTGGAGGACCTCCCTGGTGAACTTGATCTGGGCATCCACATGGAAAAGGGAGATGATGAGGCAGAGACCCTGCCAGCAGATGAAGTCCTTGGAGATCCACCTACTGAACCCACTGTATCCTCCGAGGAGGAAGCCGAACTGGATGCAGATCTTCTGAAGGAAGCAGGCTTTCCCAAAACAGTATGCCTCTTGACATCACCTCTCCCAACCAAGTCACATTTGCCCCATTCGGTAGAGGAGTCTGATGAACCAGGTTCTGGTGATGCTGGCACAGAAACCCCAGCCTCAACCAACTCTGCAGCTTCGTGTGATGTTTTTGGTGCCTTCCATCTCCATTCAACTGACAGCTGTGGCAAAAGCCCCGGCCTCTCTTCTCTGGACAGCGAAGAACATTCCACCGAGGGCACTAAGGAGACCTGCAGCAAGATCCCCATGGATTGGGAGCAACACTTGCACCTCACCCCAACGCCCTTGAAGACTGGAGGGCACGAAGAAGAATCCTCACAGCCTTTCCCTGCCGCTCATAGTCTGGCTGCAGGTAATGTATAGAAATCCTGCCCTGTCTGTGTTGGATGGGCCAACCTGTGGTATGTTAATGTGCAATAGTATCCTGTAGGGAATGGAGATGACTTCCTTCCTCCTTGTGTATCTGTTCCATCTGTGTCTCTAGCCAAATGGGCATTTTCTTGTTTTTGTGTGTCTTAAAATCTTTTCTCTCAACTTCTTACAGACTTCTTTTGGGAAAGTTGTGTATATTTTAGTGCTTTTCCTAGTGGTGGTGGTGATGGTGGGAATAAACTTCTTAGCCTTTCAATATGTAAAATAAAGCATCACTTTGTCTATCTGATGTGGCCTGTATTGTTTTTCCAGGGAATCTGTCTTCTCCACCTACCTGTCTATACAACTTGCAGTTTTTAACTTGGAAAGAAGGGTGCCAAATAAAATAGCTGTAATGATTGGTTTCTGAAGTCCCACCAGGATGTTGTGGCTATAAGAAAGAAAATAACAAATAGTATCAAGAATGCAAACAGAAATTATGGGGTTTGTTATATGTGAACTGGACAAATATATGAGTGGCATATGGGAAAAGCAAACTTTATTTAGAATATATGAATAAGTATCAGGAAAGTTTGATCCATCAGAATAGCCTGAGGTCTTCATTCTGCTCAGCAGCCATGAGCTCCTGGGGGATGTCTTCTTTAATTATCCTTTGGTAAAGGTTCCTTTTTGCGATTTCTTCATGCCATTGGATTTTGCATCTTTTGGTGCATTGGGCTCTGAGAACATTAAGAGCAGGGCAGGGACTAAGCAGCATAATAGTGTTAAGAGTTCCACAAAATGCTTGGGCTGCTAGATGTTTTATGGGGCTCACAATTAATTTGAACCAAGTTGTCCGGCAATCTGAACCTGCCTTTCTTTTGGAAACATGCACATTTCTGTGTTTAGGCAAATATCCTAACCTTGCGTGGATTCATTAACATACTAAGCCAAAACCAAACATGCCATACTGAAGTTTAGGATAACACAAACCCAACCATAAAAAGCATATTTATTGTCTACACCCTAGAAATCAGGGCTAAATTTAATAGATTTTTGATTGAATGTTAAGAAAAATATTCCCACAACAAAAAGATGAGCATAAGAAATAAATCATTGAAACTATCACATTCCCATCACAGGAAGACTAGACGGCCATTTGTTAAGAATACCCTGCTTTCCTGGAATGAACAAAAGGTTGATTAGCTTAAAAGTCCCTTGCTAATTAACCAAGGCAGATTTCCTTTAATGAAATCTCAGTCATTAAATGTAATAAATGATTGCAATTATTCTACAGGAGATAGATTGCATCTAGATCTTTTCAGGCCATAGATATATTGGAATAGCAGGAAGGCCATTGAGGAAAACTCACATTGAAATTTCCTGCCTTAGCATGTTTGTATGCTGAAAGATTCCTAGATTCAAAAATGATTCAGCTTTGATATCTGCTTTAGTATTCATAATTAGATAAATAATTTCAGTTTACTAATTGGTTTGCTAATAGAAACTGAGAAACAAATTAAATCAAGTCCTTCAACTTCTCTTTGCTTCATTATTGCTGGTTGATTGAATCTGGAACCAAGCAGTCTATAGATAAATTAGATCCTGATAAAATGAAGTTTTAATCAGTCCTGAGAACCTTTGCCATCTCTCTCTGACTCTGAGGAAGTTTGAGGTGATCGATGTGAACAGTTCCTAGGAGGGAAGCTATTCAGGAAGTAAAGGATATATATAGGTCTTCCATAAAGGTAGCCCTAATTGTTCTCATTCCATAGTCAGTGGAGCCAACTATCAGTACAGAAGCATGCAAAAATTTTCTGGTACTGGAGACATGGCCCAATACAATCTCTGAACCCATTTTAAAATGAATTAGTTGGGAACACAACATTTATCAGCCGAGCATTGGCACTATAACTGCAATGGAATGTATTTCTTGCAAATCTGAGAAGCATCTCCTTTTTTTTCTTTAAAACCTAGCCTCTTTCCACTTTCCCTTTTCTTTTTTGTTCTTGTCTGTCACTTCCTTTCTGTCTGTTGTGACCACTTCCAATCCTGAGGGCCATCCTTTCCAACCCAAGCTCCTTGCCCTATTTGTAGGTGACAATGGGGCTGGCTTGCCCTTCCCCTGGGATCCATGTCCATCAGAGATCCTCTCCACTATCTATGAAGTAGAAAGTGGTGCTGAAACACCTGGCCCAGATGAAGAGGATGGGAGCCGTTGCTTGCGTGCCACCTCCCGAGAACAGGCTCTTCAGCTAGGAAACATCCAGGCTACAGTCGTACAGCAGCTAATCAGCCGAGCCCTGCTCTTCCCAACAGAAGCACCTCCTGGGGCTGTCAGTGGGAAGGGGGCCATGAACAGCGAAGCAGAGATTGGCAAATGGACAGAACTGATCTCCCCTTTGGAAGAATCTCGAGCCAGCATCACTTCTGTGACAAGCTTCTCCCCAGAGGACATGTCATCCCCCCATGGGGATTGGACTGTGGTAGAGGTAGAATCCTTCCACTGAATATTTCCCCCCTCACAAGTTATATATATAAGGCATTTTTGGAGGTCATCCAAGTGTATCTATTAAATGTCCAGGAAGGGTCAAGTATTAGCTGACTGGAGATACTGCTCTCCCCGTAGTCTTCAGCAGCTAATGGTATGAATAGTTAAGCACTTGTGAATCATAATTACTTTTGCCCCAGGCAGTTTTAGGCCTTAGGTTGTTTTTGGTTCAGCAGACTGACCAACCTTTCATGTTTGGGACTTCCAGGGCATACATTTATTTCCAGAGGGCAAGGCCCATCTTTATTTAGTCATAACGTGATTGTGCCAACTATTGATATCACTATCTGTCAAACATGATAAAAATAAATCTCCCCCCACCACCACGTACTTTGATAAGCACTCCAATGTTCTTCATTAATGAAAGCTATCAGTAACAGAAGATGCTAGTGGGCCTGATTACTGATACCTCCTCATGGAAAGCTATCAAACATTTGGTTGCCAGGCTGCCAATATTTGATTTTTTTTGTCATGGTAAACTTTGACAAAGTTTACTTTGACAAAAACCAAATTTCCTGGCAAAGGTGTTTTACCTTGAAGTTTTTTAAGGAAGTAGCATGTCAAAAGTGCCCACACAATATACTTAGGATGAGACCTAACATGAATTTGTATATTATCAAACAGCCTGGATTTGCACAATATGTTTGGTACAAGGACATGGATTAATTCAAAAAGTAGCTTAAATGGGTTGTGTGAATGTAGCCAGCATGGAAGAGAAATTTACAAATGAGGACATCTTAGTGTTTTTGAATGATCGGTGTATCTACTATTTAGAATGTGATCACTCTATGCCTCTTGTCTATTTCTATGAAGTGGACAACTCGGCAACATATGCAACCTATATAGTGGCTGGAAGATACCTTGGATTCAAAGGGAGATGTACTTTAACATCCTAAACAAGACTAGGTATGAAAAGGCTGCTAAAGAATTGGTTTCGGAATTTTTTTTCAAAGATGCAGTTTTCAGACCACTTAAACTTCTTACCTGAATTGGAAAAGTTTAGAAAATGTAGGGACCAAGTTTCATTTTGATGCAACTGATTCTTATACTTGCTCTAGTCTAGCCCAAGCTCCATGTTTATGTAGCTGTAGGCAACTCCCATTTTTTTTCCTTTGTGCCAAGGGTTATGCCTGGCCAAATAGAGCTGTATGTGTGTCATTGTGAGGTGCTTTCCTGACTTGATTGGGGCCAATGTGGTGGGATGAGGAGTGCCTGGCATAACTCTTAAGTTGTGAATTACAATTCCAAGCAGCCTCTGTCAATTTGTGTAACTGTTCAACGTTAAGACATTTTTCAGAGAGTCATAGATTGGCAGTGAAACCATGCTAGTTTTGCTCTGGCATTTGTTAGTAAGAGTAGTATGAAACTACGCAGCAGTTACGGGATGGTGTCCAGCAGCAGCATGAATAGATAAACTGACTCCATCACACAACAGCAATTGCTTAACGGTTCCCTTTAGCCCTGCCATATTTTTTTTTGTTACCACATTTGAGAATCTACATTAAACTGCCTAAATTCAGAGCAGAGATCACTATCTAAAAGTTAGGTTGCCCTTCTAACCTACTACCAGATAAACAATGTGAAAAAGCTTTTTCTAATTGCCATATTTGAGGTACTGTACTCATGAAGCTGTTGCAATACTCTCTCTTCTGAAATGTGAAATGTGTTTTTAAAAATGTTCATCTCAGTAAAACTGCCATCTCCCTATACCTGCCTTCCCAGTAGTTCCACTAGTTAACATTGATATAGAGCCTTATTGTCTGTAACAAAGTATTGATGTGTGCAACTTTTTTTTGTAACGTAGCGAAGTGTGATATAGATTTTTTTAAAAAAATAAAAATAAATTTGAGGTTATTCTGCTGTCCCTCTTTGAAAATTGTTTGGTTTTTAATAGTTGGAATGCAGTGCAAAATTGGTTACACTTTTAACGGCTCAGGGCCTCTTGAGTCTACCTAGAACAAGGTAGCTGATTACTTGACTAATTCTTGAGAAGCCAGGTCTACTTTTGTGTAGAAAACAAATGGCTAAACTGCAATGGCTGTAACTGTGCTTTAAATTCATAAAAATTCTAGGTAGGCTTGAAGAAGTTAACAATCTGAGTTTCCAATGCTAGGTTCTCATGATTGCATAGACATGTGGAATTAAGTCTTCTTCCATGGCAGAAATCTCTCTTTCTCTAGCCCTTTCTCACTTAAGCTGCTGTACAATTGTAACAAATGTCACTTGCAGAGCAAAAATAGCTGAGATAGTTCTAATTCTTTAACTGGGATTAGTCCATGAATCAGAGAGTAAGGGCGAGTTTAGAAGATTATACCAAACACACTAAACCTGATATACCATCTCCACCTCAGCCTGCTGATAGATGAGCATCTTGAACTGCAGGAGTGGACAGTACTGATAGTCCTTGACTTGCGACCTTTTGAAATTACAGCAGACTCCACCTAAAGATACAACCCAGTTCCGAAGTTTCAATGCCCTGCTACATGACTGCATTTTGGCACTTGGCAACCGATCCATCTTTACAGATGTTTGCAGTACCCCATGGTCATGGTTACAATTTACTTTTTTTGCCATAAAAGGGGGTTTATTGCTTTGTTTTGGCAAAAATGTCCGGTTAGTGAACAATAGGTTTGCTTCACCACCACCACCACCACCACAAAAAAAGATGGGGTTGATGACATGGGTGAACCACTTTACAACCATTACAACGTACGACTCTTAATGGGCAGTCTCCATTACGGTTGTTAAATACAGTACTATCTGTACAGAAATATTTCAATCTTTGCTATCCACTTTCCTGTACTAAACTATATTGTGGTAAACCTTTGCCTGGGATCTAGAAGTTTTCAGCCTTCCAGCACTTCACAGTATGTGTAAATCATACAACAGGTGATATTCACATGTAGCTTGCAAAACCTAAGTATTTTTGCATGTTCTGCTACTAATTTTGTGCTCCATTTCCAAAATGTGTTCTTTAAAGCATGTAATATGCTACATAGCCTTTTAGTCAATTGGTATTCTCAGTGAAAAGCTCTCCATAACAAAATAGGAGTTGTAGCATGTTTCCCTATTCCTTGCCTTTTTCTCACTAATTGAGTACTGTTAATTCTGAGCTGAGATACGCAGAAAGTTCAGTTCAGGAGACTAAATCAATAGTCTGTGAATTACAAGTCAAGCTCTATTAAGGAAGATTGTTGGTTTGTCTGGCTGCTTAAAAACCGAATCCTGTTATTTAAGGCACAAAGAATTGTATAACCAAAAAGTTTATTCCACTTCAGCAAGGGGTCATTATTGCCCATGATACTGTTCAAACACTTGAAGGCAGTTTCTCAAGATGGCTGCAAACACAATCCTACACCTGAAGCAGATTTCCTATGGAAGCTTAACAGGCATATGAGATGAGTTGAAAGCTTGGAGGACCAGTCTGAGAAATGAATTATATGTTTGAAGTGGAGTTTGGAGGCACAGCAAAGGTATTTACTGGAAATCTTTGCAAGAGATGGCATCAGCCCTACTATTGTCCACATTGAAAAATAAACTCATGAAAAGGAACATTAAAGAGTTCTGCTGGATTATGTCGTAGATATGCCTAAATCAGCATCCTATTTTTGCAGGGAAAGGCTCCAAGACAATCTCCCACCTCGCCCCCAACATCCATGTTCTGCTTCCAAATTGGAAATTCTTTTAAAGTTATCAAGGGGCTAACAACAAAGAAGAGTCCTAGCATCTCTAAATGTGGCACATTTTAGGAAAGGAAATTCAAGCAATTCACTGTAGCACATGGTAAAGTAGTTCTGAAAGCACAGACTGTCCATTATTACAATTAGATGCCTCTGAGTAATTTCGGAGGGAAATGCCCATTTTTTCCATCCCACAGAGAATTAACAATTTTTTTCCTTCTCCAGTTCAACAAAAAGTTGCAATGCTTTCACCTTTCTGTCATAAAAAAAGGATCACTCTTTGATCAAATTGGCTACTTAAATGTTTTTGTAATAAGGCATAGCATGCTGCAGGGACATCTCATAGAACCAAGTCAATTACTATATATCCAAAATATTCTTGCTGAAATAAAAAGTAAATACACCATTATATTAATTGGGATAACTTCTGCTAGTTCTGCATTTATACGCAATGCGCACCAGCAACTGAAGTTCTGTAGATACCCATAATTAACATCCAGGACACCTTTTTAAATGCCAGAAAGTGATTTTTTTAAAAGATAGGTTACTTAGGTGGAACCAAAGATGGACACTTAACAGGAACTCCCAGATCAGTGATGGGTTGCCCTGAACCAGTAGTAAAACCGGCAGGAGGTTCTGCCCACTGACCCGGACGTCGTCATAGGTGATCTGCGCATGCACAGAACAGCACACGCATGCGATGCGAACTGGTAGTAAAGGAAGTAGAACCCACCCGACTCAGATGAACTAGAGATAAAACTATTTAAGACTAGACCCATGACCACCTATATGGGAATAAATTCTAGTAAACCTGAGATTATCGGAGGAGGGGGGAGAATGCAACAAGCGATAGATGGTCCTAAGGCAATTCCAGCCCTTGTTATTTGCACATGGAATACCTTATTCAGAAATTGATCTTAAGCACAGGTGGTTTGTTAGATTCATGTTCCTGAAGAGTCACCATCCACTTTTGTGTAGGAAAGTGAGCTTGGATGGCATTGTGGCTTCACTATGAGTAGTCACATTCAACCAAGGTAGCCAAGATTCATGTATCAAAGATGACCACCACCCAACCACCACTCCCCAAATACCTCTTTCAGCATTACCCTGAAATGAAAATAGTTCGGATGCAATTGTGCTGACCTGACCTTAGCCAATGCAGGGAAGCAACCTTTGTAAATTTTTGAGCAGGTAATCTCAAAACACTTAAAATTTTCTGCTAGTGATTACTATGCCTTCAAAGGTGCTATAATAAAGATTTGCATATATCATAAAGTAGCTTCTTCTGTGGAAAAAAATGGATGAAATGAGTGAAAAAATCAACACGTGCCCAACTCACAATTCAGTAACAGATCTTTGGTCAAATCTATCATTTCATATTTTCAAGATTTTTTACATTATGATTTGGGCACATGATGAAATCAAAGTCATTTATCATGCACATATATATGTATATATTAAAAAATGAATTTTCATCAGTGTATGATCATGAGTATTACATACTAGTCTTAAGTCTGAGAAAAATTCATGTATGTATCAATACAAAGCTGCTACCAGCTTTTTAATCTTTCATTGCAAAGGTATGCCTTAAGTTGCTCCTTAAAACGTTTAAGATACACCAGTACAATACTCACTTCAATTTGGCCTGACTGAGCTTTCTTTATATATATTTCAATTTACCTACTGCAGTTTAATCTTTCATTTTGTCTGGAATGAGTAAGAGTGAACCAAGAGCTTCATATCTATTACCAAAAGGAGTGAGCAAGATCAAAAGCCACTCTAGCTGCTGCTGGATCAGCTAGTGTTCTACACTGTATTGTGTATTACTTCTTGCACACAGCAAGTTTCTAATAGACAAAATACAAGGGGTTAAGACTGGTTAGAACTTAAAAATTTTGGTTTTTTTATTCCCAGCTCTGGACAAAAAAATAGGGCCTAGTGCAATAGAGAGGAATGTGTTGCCAGTATGTAAGCCCCTGAGGCACTTCTGTGCTAAAACATCAAGAACCTGTGTTATCAAAGTTCAAAGTATAAGTTTCTAGCCCTCGTGGGTCGAAGGAAAATGTTGAGAACATAAAATTCAATGTGCTCATATCTGCATTCTTCCTTTTAAGCAAATTGAAGTTTCCTTCTCTCTGCAATTACCGGTATGTATTTTTCTGTTCCAATGCACAGCTAAACAGTAGGTATAAATTTTTCTCTCTCTCAGTAAGATCCCCTTTACATTCCTAATTTATATCAGTTAAAGTGATCTGTCATGAATCTCCAATGAGGAGTTTTGGAAATGATGTTCTGTATACAGTCTAAGATCCTATTCTATGCAGAGTTGCCTGCATCCTCTAAAAAGTTCCCATTGTTTTTAATGCAAAACCGAAACTGACTTCCAATTGTGAATTAGATGTTTCTTAGCCAACATTAAGTACAATGTGTCTTCAGAACCACTGAGAATCTGAAATGTTGCATAAGGTGCCCACCATAATGCCTCCATCACCTGATTTTTACAAGTTTACCATGAATAATTCTTAATATTGTACAGTGTCCTCTTGGCATTGCAATCTTTTAGGATTTAGCCTGCTTAAACAGGAAGAAGCCAATCCTAAGGACAGGAAAACCATCACCTGGGTTTTTAATAGAAAAAAAAATGGTTCTGACCAATTCCATTCCCTATCCTTTTCTATGTCCCCAAAGCATTAATATTGGTGGTATTGTCTATTATAGTCCTCATATAAGAACACTCACTGCTAATGAAAATACATACACACGCACGCACATAGTTATAACTCTCTGCCCACCGGAAAGAGCCCATCTATAAATCCTACATTTATTTTAGACTTTTTGGTGATTATGTAAAGGTTACCGCGCTTTTATCCCACGGATTACAATACTGAAAATTAAGGTGGAACCCTTAAAGTCTATTCCCATCTATGGACTAGACAGAAGATAAATCTACTCCCACTTGCTTTCTTCTTTCCAAAACTTGGTTACCAGATGACACTTCTCCCTAGAGCAGAACCCAAAATCTGGAGCCCTCTTGAAGTCTTTTGCCCTTTAAACATACAGTTGTTTCAGCTGTTCCATTACTCTTTGTAGAGGGCTAAGGTATCTGGGAATACTAAATTATTTTTTTCCAGTTTAAATATTTATATTTTTAAAAAACAGGGAAGAAAAAAAATAATAAAAAGCAATCAACTTTGGGCAACAATCATGAAAATTGGAAGAAAAGGCTACCTGAACAGAAAAGAGAATAAAAAGCTATTTGATTAAAACCTCCTGGCACTTCCAGCAAGCTCTTTTTCTTGCCAATCACCGAAAGAAAGGAGGAGCAATCAGGGCTATCAAATGCTACTGTTGGGGAGAGGGAAGGGAGAAGCCATTTGAGTGCTGAAGCATAAATTATTTCAGCTCAGGTGAAGATTGGGAAGAGGAGGAAGACCATATTGCCTCATCTTTCCCCCAAACAGACAATGCACTATGGTGACTGAAAAGCTTGGGGTCGGGTCAGATAGGGAAGATGAGAGAAGGAAGTGAGCTTTTAGCCCACTGAGCCCAGTCTTTTGGATCACCAGATAACCGGGATAGGGATGCCACAAAAGCTGGGTCATCATTTCTGCCTCCCTCCTCTCACCAGATATGGTCCAAGCCCTTTCCCTTTCCCACAACGTTGTCTTGTTTTCAGAGGCAAAGGAAGGCTGAAATGGCTGAGACAGTAGCGTTGACAGAGTCCCTGTTCTTTCCCTCCCCCTCACTGGCTTGGCCGGTTCTTCTCAGCCCATGAAGGAGTCGCCCTCGTCTTCTTCAAAGTGGCACTGCTGGAGGGCCTTGATGTGATGCTCGTAGATCTTGAGGGCCGGTCCCAGGCGAATAGAGAGGCCAGTAAGCACATCAGTGCGCTGCATCAGCAGCAGAGATTTCCCATCAATCTCCTGGGGAGGGATACACAAAAACAGAACATCATGAGATCAGTGCACCAGCAGCATGCTAGGAAGAGGTTTCTTCCTTTCTATGAAGCAGGAAAAGTGTTCCAAATCTAGTTGATTAAAACAACACTGAGGCATCCATCCATGCATGCATATGTACACACATGCACTGCATATATGCGTTATCTCTCACCAGTCTGTGAGCTGAGAAGAGCCATTACAGAATCACCACTGCCTAATTTGGAAGGGACTCTGTAAGACATCTAATCCATTACTCTGCTTAGCACAGGGATCTACTAAAGAAAATGTGTTCTAGAAATAGATATGGCTGCAACTACTCTCTCAATAATACAGGTATTTTTAATTAGGTTTTTATATCACTTTTATTAATTCTCCTTTAGTGACCACACTCGAGACCAGCACCTCTTTTGTTAAACAAAGCAGTTGCTAAGCAAAACTATGACTCTGCTTATGATCTTACCGTATTTCAACCTTCCTTTGCTTTACAGATCTGGAATCTTAGTTACCAGTACTGTTATCTCTGTCATAAGTGCAAACGGTTGCTAAATGAAAATTATGCCTACATTTACATTTTATTTACTTGCTAATTTCAAACATATTTATAATAAAACTAAAAACAACCAACCCAATTGCATTGGCTTGACCAATCCACCATTAGGCAAAGTAAGACAGGTGACTGGGGCCCAATACAGTCCCTAGCTGCTTGTCGGTGCTTGTCGTTCTATTCCTATCCTCTTAAAGTAACCAGGCACCCCAGGTGTGCTGGCAGATTTTGCCAGTGTGGAAGTAAAATTCAATAATCAACTCTACTGGTTTGTCAAAATGGAACTCAGAAGTGTATCTATGATTCCTAGGCATCAAAATGGTTTACTTGCCCAGCACCTAAATGTGAGATGGAAATAAGATCCAAAAGATTTAAAATCTAAGCTTTCAGAAGGCCCAAAGCTTTTTACAAGCCTTTATTACAAACTGAAATTTGTATTTTTGAAGAAGCCAACATAAGGCTATCTAACAAAGAGCATAGGCTACAGTAAAGAATTAGGGAACATGACTGTGGGTGGCTGAAATAGTCTGGAGGCGCAAAAGAAGGATGGGGGAATCTTTCTGAAAACATGTTTTGGTGAGAGGTACCAAAATTATATCACAGCCTGAACTCAAGAAAACTAGTTATAAAAAGGAATGTTAAATGACATCCAGTGAGGGGCTGCTTTCTCATCTCAGTTTTACCATGTTTTAAAGGGAGGGTTTTTTTTAATGAAATGGAAGACATATATTGTTACCGAAATAAACCAGTGATCACGCAGTATATAATTACTTTTAAGCAGTTCTCTTGAGCTCTGGTGGCTCAACAGACTGGAAGTCTGTTATTAACATCTGCTGCTTGCAATTACTGCAAGTTCGAGTCCC
>JANHZT010004273.1:13230-28903 GCA_032468215.1 Stegonotus admiraltiensis | reverse complement strand
TTTGGGTACATACAGGCTAGTTTTTTTGGATCTAAATGCCATCTATAAAACATTTTATAAAAATTCTCTCTTAAATTCCTTTTTCAACTTTTCAGCTTAACTTTTCCATCAATTGTCTTACAAGAGCAACTCTAGACTAAACCTCTGCTGAAGCTTTTTTCTTACTCTGACTTTGCCAATGTTATGCCCAAATCAATCGATAGTCATTTGATGAAAAGTGTTAACCTCCAGTGACCCTACCAGGCTTGGCCATCTAGCCATAAAACAGTTCCCATCCTATCTTTTGACTTTATCTCAAAATGCATAACTCTGTATCAGAGATTAGCAAGGTATGCAAAAAAAAAATGTATAGATTTCCCCCAGATATACTTAAGTAGAAGGTGAAAGAAACTGGAAAAATGATTACTGGGTTAGCTCCCTCCTTTCATACCTGGGAATCAAATATAAGAACTACAATACCCAGTTCCTCTATTCCCACTAGCATAATCACATCCTTGCAGTGATGAGGCAGCACACCTACCTGAACCTGCCAATCCGTCGTAGGTGGGAGAACATCTCACCACCTGGGATGTATTCCATCACCATGTACAGATTTGAATTATCCTGTAATTGAATGCAGAAATAAACTAAGAGTAATAATAACAAGCAGTGCTTTGTTCCCCGCTTCACCTCTGATGATTCCAGGTACACAACTAATCAATTATTACAAAAAGACAACTGCCTTTCTAAAGTAATGCAGTAGTGTGCAGAAAGCAGAAGGAAGAAGAATTTCTTGTAAACAGAATTAGTTATCTTGCAAACTGGTGCAAGAAATTAATCCACGTATCTTGCTTTATAATTGCAAAGGTATCCCCCCTCCCCTCCCCATTATTTTTACAATGCCTATGGATCTGAGCTGGCTACAGAGCAGATTTTACTGCTTAGAATTCAATATCAATATGTTTTACCTCTTTTGTCATGACTAATTTACTAGAGGTACAACAAACAATTCAATCTTACAAATGTTCCAATTCATGAACTAGATCTATCTGATTTTACCAGAAACATTCCAAGCTAATTTACAGAGTACTCCAACCTTCATTTTGCTGTTGGAATAGCAAATTGTTCCAAAAGTGGAATATTTTGCATTGTTTACTTTTCTCCAATCTTTATACTTATTTAATTTTACTTTACATATTTCCATCTATTCCCTTTGTGTATAAGTGCATTGTTCCTTCCCCACCAGCAATGTCTGTACTTGAAAACCTGAAATACACACACACCCACCCAAAAAAATTGTTTATTTATTTAACTTATATGGCCACACAATTCAAAAACAAGTCTGGGCAACTTACAAACAACTTAAAAACAATAATAAAAATGCATGGGAGAAACAGAAAAAAATTGCCAGAGGACACCAATCAATATACTACAGTGCCTTTAGAGATGGATTCATTCAACACTCTGGCCCATCATGCATACTTTTTCCACAACCTTAATAAAACAGCTATCCAATTTTGGGAGGTTGTGGTGGTGGGGGAGACATGCTGTTCCATAGGGCAGGTACCATGTCAGAGAAAGCATTCTTCTTGGATTTCATTAGTTGCCATGGCTTGATGGAAGGCACCCAGAGCATGTCAATTTTGTTGGATCTGGTGGACTGAACAGAATTAATAACAGATAGGTAGTCCACAAATATCTTGTGCCATGAAGGGCTTTCAGAGTAATAACCAGCACTTTTGAATTGTCCCAGAAGCCTCTGGAGCCCAATGTAGTTTGCATATGGTGGTGTAATATGGATACATTACCCACTATCCAAATTCTGAATCAGTTGCAGCTTCTAAATACAGCTCAAGGACAGCCCCATGTAGAGTATATTAAAGTACTCCAAGCAGGAGGTGACTAAACCATGAGGGGCTAAAGTTATCTTATGTCTCAGTTGTGCTGACTCCTGGATTGGGAGGTATCCCAATCCAGGAATTAGCACATCTGAGACATAAGATAAAATTTGCAAAGATTCTCCTGTCCACAGTTGCCACTTGCTCTTCCAGGAGGAACTGAAGAGTTCTCAAACTGCACATCACTTCTACCTGGGAGAATGCCACTCCACCCCTAATGGAAGATGGAAAATCTGCATAAAACTCCTAGCCACTGAATCTTATTTGAGTTAAACCAAAGCCTGTTTCTTCCTATCCAGACCACTATAGCTTCTAATACTGAGTCAAACCTTGATAGCATCACTTGTTGACCACAGGTAGAGATGAATCACTAAGTATTATCAGCATACAGATATGGTGATCTTACTCCATGCCAGCAGATGAGTTTGACCAGTTAATGTAGATGTTAAATAGGAGCAAGACTCCACAGAGCAGGAAACTAGGCACTACAATCAATCTTCGGGAAAGAAGGAGAATCACAGTAACTTAAGTCTGTCCATAAGGATACCATGAAGAATGGTTTCCACAGCTGCTATAAGATCAAGGAAGGTCAGGATGAATGCACTATCTCCATCCCTCCAGAAGTTAATCACAAATATGATCAATGCCATCTCATTATTAAGCTCAGACTTGAAACAGGACCTGAATCCATATCATCCAAAATTCCCTGAAGTTGCAGCTTAACCACCTTCTCCACAACCTTGCCTAAAAAGGGAAAACTGGAAACAAGATGAAAGTATCATTGGGCCCAATGATTGTTTCTTGAGAAGGGGACAGGCCACTGCCTCTTTAATGGCAGATGAACCACCATCTACTTCATCCCGTGGATGAAAACAAGCACTTGGACTCAACAACACATCACGTTCAAGCAGCCTTGGCCACCTAGGAATGACACAGATGTTAATACACAGGTGGCCAAGCTCACAGTCCTGAGGACTCTGTCCACTTTCTCAGGACCAATGGGCTCAATCTCTTCCCAAATCACACAGTCAGACCATGACTTAGTCAACTCCATAGGAACTGCACTACTAGAATTCAACTTAGAGCAGGCAACTTCACCCATTGGATGCTTAGAACACAGCCCTGCAAACTGTTCTTCGTCCTTATTCATTTATACCACATACGTGCACAAACTAAATTCAGCTTGACAGCAGATTGTATTTAAAAGCAAACATTTTACCTTCATTTTCTATGAATGGTACTTTCATACTGTTACAAGAGTGCTAGAAAAATCTCTTTAAAATGAGTGACTAATTAACCAAACAGCAAACTCAGTTCTATTTAAATAGTGTAAAGTTACCCCCAAAACCAGTAAATTTTCTTATACAGAAATTGGGTCTGAGCTGTATGCAACTAACAACAACAACAACAAAAAAAGCCTCTAGAGATTGCAGATAAATGAAGGTCAACTAAGTCTGTAGCAGCTATGAAAAATGCAAATTTTCTACTAGGAATCATTAAAAATGATACCAAAAATAAAACTGGCAACAATTGGGATATTACTAGGAGTCAAGCAGCATATAAATTTAATAAAAATAGTAATATTATATTTTACAATTACAGCTGCTATGTTTAAAAAAGTGATATAACAGAGTTGGAATAAGTACAAATGAGGATAACTAAATGATCAGAGAATTCAAATATCTTCCCTTCAAATTGATCCCTAAAATCAATTGAAAAGAAAAACAACTATATTAGATTATGTAAAATCAGGCATGGCATGGACAAAGCAGACAGGATTTTTCCTCGCATTCTCAAAACGCTAGAGCTAGAGGTAATCTAACAAAGATGACTTAGAAAGTGACTAGAACGGACAAAATAAATACTTTGTTTGATCAATTGATCTGTGGAATTAAATATTATAAGACATGATCATGGCCACCAGGAACACAAATAAACAAACAGACAACAAATCTAGTATGGGCTATCAAATACCAAGTGTAGGAGAACAATGGAGGAAGAGGGATATGTTGCCCTCAATTGTCTATGTCACATCAGCGATATCTGGAGGTCATTATGAAAAACAGAACATTGGACTAGAATAGACCTTGGCTTGATAACTACAGGTAGTCCTCAACTTACAACCGTTCGTTCAGTGACCATTTGAAGTTTCAATGGCACTGAAAAAAGTGACTTATGGCCATTTTCCCAACTTATGAGTATTGCAGCATCCCCATGGTCACATAATCAAAATTCAGATGCTTGGCAATTGACTTTTGTTTATAACAGTTGTGGAATCCCTAGGTCATGTGATCACCTTTTGCCACCTTCTGACAAGCAAAGTTAATGGGGAAGCCAGTAACAAACATGTTACTAACTTAATAACTGAAGTGATTCACTCAACAACCATGGCATGAAAGTTTGTTAAATAGGGCAAAATTCACTTATCTTGCTTAGGGATGGAAACTTTGGTCAATTGTGGTTGTAAGTTGAAGACTACCTGTATTCTATGTCCTTAATGCTATTGCAACCTTAAGAAGTAACATAAGAACCTACTGATTACCACCTCTATTTCAGTTCTACACATTACTATACAGTTCAGTTCTACACATTATTCTCACCTGCAATGGGACGAATTAGATATGCACAGATATGTTTTAACGTAAGACCTCAGTCCTAAATATTGCTGTTAGGAAGTCACTGCCATAAATTTAAAAGTGACTAATTACTAAATAAACAATTGTTTAGAATCAACTTTCAATCCTTATCTCTAGAGTCAACACGTTATACAATATACAAGGCTTGTACATCATGTGTCTCACCAAGGAGTTTTGTGCAGCCTGGAGGGTCTGAAAACATGCCCGTTATTACTGAAATAATAAATTCACTATTACCCACTGCCCCAAAAGATGCACTGCCAAGCATCTCTAAGCTTTATCACCACTTCCAGCATTGCCATTACTAAGTTAGCTATGGAAAAGCAGATTGGCAGGAAGATATTCCTTTAGAGTTCATGGTGATTTTTAATTTATCAAGGTGGCCCTTTCCCCTCTACAAGTTGTACAGTTCTGATACTGCATAAACTACGTACAACGTCTCAGGCAGATTGAGTCATTAACACTGGTATTTTATTGTCAAGGACTGCAATGCTTGGGGAAATAATTAGCACAGATCTCAACTGGGCATGTTTTCAGACAAGTATTAAGCTCATAATCTTAGCTCAAGGTTGTGCAGAAGGTAGATCAGGATGTTCTGGTAAGCCTTTTGGTGATTTCCAATAGATAAAAGATGACTCGTTGCTCCTAGATGTTTAACAACAGTAACAACTCTCCTTCAATCATAAATTAAAATATTGGAATAAAACGAAGTTTGGATACAGAAAGTGATTAACCCAGAGAGGATTTTTGTGTGGGAAGGTCATTAGCTTGTTATTCCAGTGCTCAGGACACATTCTTGGACTCATAAGTCTTTCATGTTAGATCTGTTCTTCTGCGTCTGGTGGACCTCAAGGGTTATTTTTTAGCAAAACCCAGACACAATACAAACACAGCTTAGCCCATCTTATGTTATAAACCTGGAGAATACCAGAAGGATTTTAAAACTCCTTTACAGCAAAGATAGGTTGAGCTTAATGGCTTTTTACAATCTGGTCTGACAGGTGTGTTAACTAACAGAAACCCTTAGAACAGGCCTGTCAAACTGGCGGCCCGCAGGCCGGATGTGTCACACGCAGGCCACACCCATCCAGGTCCCACAAAGGCAAAAAACGTCACGATATGTCACGATATGAGACATCAACGTCACAATATGTGATGTGATCGAGTTTGACATCCGTGCCTTTGAGCATTTGGAATGGCCAAGCCTTTAAAGCATATGATCTTGTGTTACGTATCCTAAACCTATGTGCTCACTATAGCAGTTTCATATTGGTCATTTCAAAGTATTTTTTTCTAGGCTGCCCCTATGAAATTGTCACTAAGACAGTTGATGCACATTTCAGAATACTGCACATTCATTTCAGGAGCAGACTTATTTCCAGGACTGGCACTTCAACACTGAGAGCTGTTATTTTCCTTTTACTACATGCAGAAAATTTATGATGAGTATAAGTTTTGCTAAGTGTTTGTATGTGTTTTAATTGCAAAGGACACCACATGAAGATACTCACTCTGTTCATCTGCTCATTGCCTCTAGAAAGGAAAATTCTTCCTTGGAGCCAAATTTCTGATCACTTTGGAGCAACAGATGTTCCGAGAATTAGAAATCCAGCAGGTGAGAGAGAAAGACTGTTACTTGACATCACCTACCTTGAAAGAATACTCTAGCCTGACAAGGAATGGGAAGTTCACAGCCTGAAGAATGCGTTTTTCATTGAGGGTGTGCTCAATCTGCTTCAGTTTAACAACCTACAATACAGAAACGAGATCAAGTCAGATACAACTTCCTCTTCAAACCTGCTTTGCAAAGCAAAGATCATCAGCACATCCTGACTCACTTTCTGCTTATCAAGGATTTTCATGGCAAAATAATTTCCAGAGTCCTTGTGCTTCACAAGCATCACCCGCCCGAAAGAGCCTGTACCCAGGGTCTTGAGCCGGTCGAAATGATCCAAACTGGATGTGTTCTGCAAAAGGAGAAAGAAAGGGGAAGAAATGGCTTCATATAACAGGCTATAGCTATTACATTTGGAGAGATAAAGCTTCAAATTGTGAGATGATTAGGTTTTGTCTGATTGATAGCCGTCTTCCTTTGCTACCTCACAGGTGATTTCAAAGGCCTCTAGTTTTATGTTCGGGCCAAGCGTTCAGCTATTGCTTTCATCTATTATCAATATCTTATGTAGGATTTGGAAGAGATTCCACCACTAGAGGGCACAAGATGTAAATCCTTTCAGTAGGCTAATAGCACATACAGTACAAGCAAACTTAATCCACCAAGAGTAAATTAATATATATATATTATCTCTAGCCAACAACACTTATCAAATAGTAAAATAACACCACCAAAACCTGGAGTTTATAGTCTAACAGTGTAATAAATCCCCAATGTGCTAGTTAGGCAACCAAGCATAAAGCAGATAGTGGAACAAAGAGAGAAAAAAATACTGCCTATCTTAGACTCTGAGGTTGAGAACTACATTTTGCTACTTAGAACATGGTCTGCGGGCGACAATATTTTTGAACAGTTTGTATCATCTGTCCACTCGTGGTACATACAACCATCCTGATACACACAGCTGATCCTTAGTGACAGACAGCTTCCACAAACTAAATTTATGGAAAATAATGTCCTTCAAAGAGAAAAAAGAATAGAATAGAATAGAATTCTTTATTGGCCAAGTGTGATTGGACACACAAGGAATTTGTCTTGGTGCATACGCCCTTGGTGTACATAAAAGAAAAGGTTTCAAGATTATTTACATATAAAACACTAAACAAACTTTAAATCACAAGATCAGGAATCTGAACTATGAGTAAATTTCTAATTAAACAATCGTGAGATTGAACATTTAACACTGATTCAAAGCTGGTTCCCTGGATAGAGCAATTTAGTGTTCATATTAACATCAAAATATTTTCATCTGGTGTAAGTACTAGTAACCAAGGTTTCTGACGAGTTCTTTCAAAGACAAGGTCTTTGCCACAGTTAAAGAGTCAAAGCAAAAAGTTTTCATACCTCTAGAATTAAAGTTTTGTAAAAAAAACTATTTGCCACCTTTCAGATTTTCTGAAAACATGTTAAATACCAGTATGAAATAATAATCAATGTCCTACATTCAATAATTGCATTATAATATCTTTAGTTTCTATAAATGCATTCAAATGTTTCTTGTAATTAGTCATTAAGGGTATCCCATTCCTGGGTTTATTTCTTCATGGCAAATTGCTTCTATTCAACAACATTAGAGGATTTTCTAGCATAAAATGTTTGTTTTAAGTGTTGCCACAACAGTTCGGTGGGGTTTAGGTCTTTTATTCGACCATCTACAACTGAATTTGTTCTCCTTCAATCCATTATCTTGCACACTTGTTTGACAACTTTAGGATTACTATCTTCCTGAACCATCTGTATTTCAGTTTTCAGACAGAATGTGGAGTTACAAAATACAAATAGAATTCATGCTTCTTCCATGGATGCAACTTGTCCTAGTCCTGGGACAACAAAATATTGCAAAGCCCTCTACCACTCTAGGTCTGACAGTTGGCATGAGATTCATGAGATAATCATGAATGCAATGAATAGTAACCACCATACTTACTAGCATTTAAATAGCCCGAAAAGTCTCACTTTTGACTCATTTGTGCGTAGAACATTCCTCCATTAAGAGTGGACAGTTAAACAAATGATTTTTTTTCAAAACTATAGCAAATACTGATGTTCTTCTTAGTGATCAATGGCTTCTGCCATGTTACATTCCCATTTGTACTTCGTGCTTTTCTGATGGTGAAACCGTGAACTCTAATTTTAGGCAAGTGAGAAAAGCCTCTAAATCCCTTAATGTCCTTCTAGGCATTTTTGTGACTTGGTAAGATTTCGCTATTATCTCAAATCCAGTCTTCAAGACTAAGTTTCCTTCTGTGACTTGGTGAAACTTCAGAGTTTGAAAATGGTTTTGTAACTTCTTCCAAACTGGTTGGGTAAATAAATAACTACATTTTACAGAGAATTTTGGAAATGTGAGCATATTATGATGTATCTCTAAAATCTATGTAGTGAAAACTTCATAGGGTGATGGGAGTCAAAGTTTGTCAGATTGGACAGAGCTGCCCCCAAATAGCCTCAATTATTTAATGTAACTCACTCCCATATAGGCCTTTATTTATTTATTTAGGAAATTTATATGGCCACCCATATATAAACAATTCTGGACTGCTAACAATTAAAGCAGAATAAAAATAATAAAAACAAGGGGAATAAATAACAGAAATAGCATAAAACAGCAGCCAAGAACTCTCAGACTAACCAGAAAACAGGCTCACCCCTAAACACTCAGCATAACCTGTTCACAAAACAGGCTTACCCATATTTATCAGGGCCCTAAAAACTCTGCTTTTAGTGACTTGTGAAAGGCCAGGAGGATCATTTCTGAGTGGGTGGTGTTCCAAAGGATGAGTCCCAAAGCAGAAAAAGCACTTCTTCTGGGTCCCAACAGATGACTTTTTCTCATGGATGGGACCCAGAGTACGCCTCTCTTGCTAGATCTAACAGGATGCATAGGCCGCAATGGAGAGAGATGCTCCGGTAAGTAGCCTGGCCCTAAGCCTGGAAGGTTTTTTTTAATAGGTAACCACCAGCAACTTGAAATGCATACTGGTATCCTTTCAGCTGAACTGACTGATGGGGGTAGGATGATTATTTTTTCATATTGACAATATTACATGTTGGATGATTCTGTTATGAAATAAATGAAACCATTTCCAAACTTTGGCGGGTGTTGTTTCCTTTGTGTATCTATTGGACCCTTATGAAGTTCTCATAAAGATAATGCAAAGATTCAAAATATCTCAAAGAAGATGAGTACCTTTTTATAAAACTGTACATCTACATCATAGCACTAGTTTTTAGGTGTGCCAGCATTTTACAGAATTCTTGACAAACTTGTTTAAATGCAGTTTCAGTCCAATGGAAATTTAATAATTTGTGGTTCCCTTTACACGCCCATTGTCATTTTAAAATTGGGCTGGAGAACAATTTTCATTTCATTATTCCTACAGGAAAAAAAGAAGAGTTGACTATGAGAAATGCAAGGGTATCACCATACCTGTGATGGATTCTCCCATTTCTTAAGGAATTCTTCTTTGGCTTTTGCAAGAAACTCCTTCACTGTAAGAAAGCAGAGGGGAAGAAACAATGTTGAAAAGGAAGAAAGATGCTTGAAGACCTCAACGGTTGAATAATATAAATTGAGGAGGCTTCAATGGGAAGCAAGAGTCCCTTTTTAACAAGGATCTCTCTCTCTCTCACTCCTTTGAGTGGCATATTGATGAATACTAGATTTATTCATTAGACCAGAAGGAGCCGCTTTTAACAAGTCTGACTTGTAAGGAGTCCTTGTTTCCAGGATTGTAGAAAATAGCATATATACATCTCTCCAGGATTCAACTATTATACTCTGGATCAGAAATGATCAACGATTGATCAATGGCTGAACACATGATAAAAACTTACCTATAAAATCCATATTACTGTAACAGCCCCAAATCCAATCCAAATAATTTTAAAAAAATACTGTCATCAGATGTTCTAGATCACAATTGCTCATCTATAGGCCTAACAGCATAATACTTAATAGGTTGAATGTGTTGCAAAAATATGGATGGCCATTAGATGGCAGGAAAAAGCTACAGAAAACATTAACTCTTTAGCACTGATTTTTGCAGCTCCAATGTAATGTCCTAATATTGGGGAGGTATCAGCATTTATTTATTAGAAACTTCCCCTAGAGATGCCACCAAGATGATAAATAAACCAAAGTACAGGTAGTCCTTGACTTACAACCATAATTGTCCCAAATTTGTTGTTGCTAAGTGAGACATTTGTTAAATGTGAGTTTTGTCCCATTGTACGACCTTTCTTGCCACAGTTGTTAAGTGAATCACTGCAGTTGATAAGTTAGTAACCTGATTGTTAAGTGAATCGGGCTTCCCCATTGACTTTGCTTATCAGAAGATTGCAAAAGGTGATCACATGACATGATACTACAACATATAATGTGTGTGTGGAAACACACATTTTCTTTCTCTCTCTCTAGTAGCTGCACACCACAAACCAGATTATATCCAAGATTTCAGGGCTAAGCACAGCACATGGGAAAAAGAGAACATGCCTTGCATATGTTCTTTGGTACCAAGTAGTATAGACTTCCTCCAAGTAGTAGTAGCACTTCCCCGTTCAAGGTGTGCAGTTTGGAGATCATCCTGAACTCACAGCCCCTGTTCAAAGAGCAGGTGGCAGTTGTAGCCAAAAAGGCCTTTGCAAATCTCTATCTGGTGTGCCAGATGCACTTCTTCCTAGATCAGGAGGTCCTTCAGGCAGAAGGATGCCCTGGTAACCTCATAGCTTGAATATCACATGTTTCTCATGGGGCTCTTCTCAAAGACCATTCAGAAGCTTCAACTAATCCAGATGCAAAGGAACGGGCAGTGGTGGGTATGTTTTGGGATGAACAGATAAAAGCTCTACTTTGTCACCTGTGTACTTCCAGGTCTGATTCCAGCTGCTGGTTATTATCTACAAAGCCCTACACAGCATAGGGCTGATTATTCGAGAGACTGCCTATTTCCCAAGGTTTCTGGCTGGCTACTATTCTCTAACATTGCCTATCTTCTGGAATAAGAGCCCTCCTGAGATCTGTAAGTATTTATTATCCCAGCAATGCTTCAGTTGAAAAAGCCTTTCTATCAAACTGTAAGACCACACAGTTAAGACTCATCGACATAGATTAATTTTGAGAAAGCCTATTCATAAAGAAAGATGAACTCTCAATAAAACAGAATCCTGGAAGAATCAGGACAGACAAAAGGAAGATTTTTCTTTTTTATACTGCACATAATTAAACTTTTGAATCTGCTACCACAAGCTTGACTAGGTGCAAAAATGGTTTGGACCAATGGCTAAAACTAGAAGTCATGGGAATCAATGTCTATTAGCCTTGATAGCAGTGGGAGTGCTTCTAAAGGCCATTCTTGGAAGACTAGTGAGAGTGGCAGCTGGTTGGCCACTGAGTACAGAAAGCTGGACTAGTTGAGCCAGAGATCTCATCTAGCAAGCTACTGGTTATGCACTTATGTTTCTAAGGCAATGTCTACAGTAGTGGGAATTCCAGAGCTAGACAGGTTTTCCAAAAACCATTTGAGGGTATGATGGAGAGATCTTTCTTCCTAAATAGTAGGAATCCAAAAATCCCAATCCCTTTTCTCTGCTGTAATTACACCACAGTAAAATAAATATGATTAATGTTGTTACCTTCATGTGCAAATCTGGAAGAGAAATAAAGCCCACAACTTAATTACTTAAATTATTTAAAACTACTATTTAAACAATTTGGGTTGGTTATAAGACAAATAATCATATCCTCATTCTGTCCATTATGTAAGCTTTATATAGTTCTTGATTATAAACTTTTGGGTTTTGCCCTGAAATAGCTCAAAGTTTATGGAGATCTGCCAACATAAGAAGAATAGGCTTTAGAAAGCAAAGGGTGTAGCTCTAGGCTGAGTCTGTACAGCTTAAGTGATCAGGCAACTAACTCCTCATGCCAAAGTCTCCATCTGAGCGATGGCATCTTGCCAATGTTACAATTAGGAAATGGAAGACAAATTTTACAAGACAAAACTAAGTAGTACTGCTTGAATAGTTAAGGGGTGGGTGTCTATTTATGCTCACACTGCTGTATTAGGGAAATCTCCAAACCGTAGTTATTCTAAATATATTAACTTACAAGTTGAATCCTCAGGGGCCCACTATTAGGGACAAACATATTACAGTTTACTTAAAATGGGATGGAGCGGTAAAAAAAGCCCTTCCCAGTTCTATACTGGATACAGAAACATGGCCTGGAAGTACATTCCCAGAACCCTGACTCTCAACTCTTTTTCACACATACACATTTTCTCTTCACTTACTGAAAGAGGTTTGTGCTGCCATTATTATTGCTAGAAAAAAGGGCTTTTCATTCTTTCCTGTATCACAGGCATTTTCTTCCAATATGAAACCCAGAAGGCAAATAAAGAAAGAAAGAATCCTAAAATACCTGGTTTTGCAAGAATTGCACTAAGCCACCTGGCTGCCTTAAGAACAATGCTGCTGAGCACAATCAGTGTTGTTTCCACACCAGTCCTCCCAATTCCTTCACAATGCAGGACAGAAGTTTTCCTGAGCCACGCAGACATGTAGCTGCAGTTCACAGCCTGTTTGACCTACTTTTATCTTTTTTACTTACAGAGAGACACTAGCTACTTTCTTGAAGCCTTTTTCTCACTCCTCACACCAATTTCTTGTGTTACAGAGAAAAACCGGGCATTTTGTTCTCTTGTGCATGCTCTCCTCGTATTATGCTTAGGCTCCATATGACCCATCCAGATTAGCAGTTCCCTTCTCTACCTCAGGTCATTCGCTTCTTGTATAACCAGAGGGGTCTGAGTTCATGGAAAAATATCACAAGTCTTAAGGCCGGATTCAACATTGGGTCTAATTTGACCCCCACATTAGGCAGGCACAACATGAAACAACTTCCAACTAAACCCTCACATATATTCCCTTATTATCTTAGCAGGGGAAGAATCGAATCATTGTGAATCACAAGATTCAGCAATATATAAATTTTAAATGGGAATCCTTAGCAGCGACTGTATTCTTTAAGCAGAGCAGTTGGACAGAGTGGGAACGTTGGGATGATAGACAAACTCCTCACATTTGAGTTCAGTCCATGACAAAGTTCATGCTACTTGCTCGTAACAGCTTCCAGGTTAGAGAAAATTAAGTTCATAAACATCATTGTATACAAATATGTGTCTTCATAATAAAAATACATTAATAAAGATGAAATGCTTAAGAGTCAGAAATTCCTTTTTCCTCCCTTATATATGAGTCTGAATTCTTAGAATTCAGATGGCCAACCAGGAGGAAATAAAGTTGTCCCAGAAATTTGATGTGAGCGACTGACTCCCTGCTGTTCATTTGTAATTTATTTTTTCTTTTATTTTGGAACACAATCTAACCTTAAGTCATCACATAACCCTCTTAAGCTGGTTCCTGAAAAAACCCTTTTCTTAGTTTGCACATTCTCAGCCTAAGGGAGAGGACGCTTGTTAAAGCTACAGCCTTATCCTAACTTCTGAGTTTTGGATGACAAAATCTGTTCATCTCGCATATACTGCCTTGACTCTGGGCAGGATAAACATGCTTATACCCTTATTTATACCCTTATTATACTGCACCTGGGAAAACGGGAGTCTTCTCCCAAATGAAATATGCATTGCAGTGAATGTATAATGTACAGTTATCATTCTATGTGACTACAATGCATTCCTAGTACTCAGACACAAATATGTTAAGGATTGCCTCTGCAACATTAAATATCCAAGGGCCACAGCTGATTGTCGAGTAAAATGCTGTGAGGTTCAAATAATAATGGACAAGGCCAGAACGACAATTATATTTTATTGTTACTCACAACTGTACACTCTGATCTAATCTGGTATTGTTTTTCCAACAATGACAAACCAAAGAAGATAGACTCAATAACTATTTCATACTGTTTGTCCACAGCATCTGGCAAGCAGAGATATAATCTGTTTGTTTACAATCTTATGATTTACAGCTATTAATAGTTTTACCTGCAATACATGATACTGTTTTAAAGCCTTTGGGAAACAGCTAGCCAAATTTCCTGCAGTGAATTTTCTTGAGTTCACTATCCATTGCATAAAATAGTAATTAACTAAAATTTGCCCTGAATTTATTTGCTGTCATGTTACTGTTCAGCCTCAAGTGATAATGTTCTGAAACAGGAATGCTTATTACTACTCTCTCTTCACAGCATTAGTAAATGTTCTTTAAGACTTTCTTTAAAGGCAGTTCCTACCAAAATGCATGGTATATATATTCTATATGTCAAGTATCTATGCATTTCTTTATTTTTCCCTATACAGTCTTCTACAATATATATTCTGAAATTAGGCTTGAAAGTGCATGGTATTCTGAGTAATCAGACTACCAACGTATAATGTTAGTTTCATTTGCAACCCCTTTCATAATCAGTCCACTGTCTGGTTTGTCCTTTTCAGCAGCACAATGAGCTGACCCGCAGGTCCTACCTCTCTGTAATCTAGATCCCATAAATTTATGTACAGAGGTAGTTTTATTTTTTTTGGTCCTATCAGGGAATACTATGCATTTGCTCACTTTGAATCTCACTTACCACTAAGCAGCATGTGTGAATTATCCAGCTTGAACACTGCTTTGCAGAAACATTCAAACAGGCTCTCTTCGACTTATGACTGGTTGCTTAGCGACTGTTCCAAGTTATGAGGGACTCCCAAAAGGTACTTATGACCTGGATTTAAAGTTTGTAATTCTGCCCGCCCTCCAAGTTATGTCATCACATTTTGGGTGCACAGCAATCAGCCCACAGAAACCATTATTTACAGCATCTTGCTGTCATGTGAAAGCTATTTATAATCCCCCCCCCAAGTAGCATTTACGGCTGGTTTCCAGCAAAATATGCTCACCATGGCAATGGGTTTGCTTACAACTACTGCAAAAAATGTCATAAAATTGTGTTGGTGACATGAGTGCTTTGACTTATGACCGTGATGGCATCTGACAGAAATTCCAGGCTCCATTACAGCAGGAAGTGGACCTGTACTCTTTTGTGACCTTTTCCCTAGATGTTTTTGAACCCCAAGAGTCCAGGCTACAATACAATAATTGTCATCTTTTTTCCCCTTAATCTAACAGATTCAACCTTAATTCCTTTTATTTCCCTAATTAATATCCTAAGGTTTTATAATGTTTATTTGTGACACATCTGTTTTAAACAATTTGTTTACTAAGTGATTATTACCTTCTGTGTTAGTATCTTATAAATATTTTCTGAGCAGCGGAACACAGGCCCCACTTTCTATCACAAAAATCAGAGCCCTGGTCCATCTAACACAGTACTATAGCTAAGTAGTGCAAAACTCTGCAATTTTTTATATTAGTCTTTCTTGGTCTATCTGGAGATTCATAGGATGAAAGAGACATCCTACGTGCAAAGAATGGGATCTACCACTCAGTCTTCCCTATAGGCAGCCATAGTCTTTCCTTCTATT
>JANHZT010004273.1:1909-13130 GCA_032468215.1 Stegonotus admiraltiensis | reverse complement strand
TCTATTAAGAGAGAGAGGGGGGGGGAGGGGTAACTCATCTGTTTGGATATTGTTTCAAGAGAGCCCACATTCCTTACGAGTTGTTACTTGATTAAAATTTCTAAAATTCTTAGTTAACATCAAAATCTCCATAAATCTAGAGGCGTCCATTTGCAAGAAGGCCAGTGGCGACATCATATAAAAACCACGTAAGTCCTTATAAAACAAATTTTGCATTATATTTCTAGCTGTAACAGATAAAACTGCTGTGGTTTTCTAACTACGCCAAATAATCCCCCATTCTACTAAAGACAGGGTGATTGGGACTGTTTCCAACTTGGAATGCAAGGTTTTGGATTCCTACAGGGATTATTTAATCATTGCCAGTAACCCCATTGCTTTATATGTGTGTATGTGTTAGTTTCAGATAGTCTACTAATTCTAGGTGTGACTCCTTTCTTTCCTCCTCAAGGGAGGAGAAAACAATGATTTGAATTTTGGAGGAGGTTAATAACGTCTTATCCCATATTAAATCTGCAAAGTCCAGTTGATGGATTTCCACCCATATTTAAAATATAGAGGCTTCTGGACAGTAGAAAGCAACAAAGGGTAACTCAATAGCATTTATATGCTTAATAAATACGTATCACTAAAACTAGATATATTTTATAAACTAATTATAGAACAGCACCAATACATTTTAAACTATAGAAGTCTAATATGCAAATGAGTTGCAAATGCACTGGTGCTCATAGAAGCATAGTAATGCTTTCAGGTCCTACCAGAGACTGAGATAATATGCCCGTGGAAATAAAATGTATTTGACCACCAGAGGGCTCTTGTGCTTTTTCAGCTAACTTGTTATCACTATCCAGTGATGGGAGGGCCCTAAATAGGATCTGCCAGCCATTTCAGTTCTAACACGCACCACACATTTTCAACCACTGCTGAATTGCAAGCATTAACAAAGGAATAACAGTACAACAAATGTTTCAAGAAGAGATTCAGCAAGGAAAAGAGCAGAAACATATAAGGTATGTCTCATTTCAACAAAGTTGCAAATAAAACTTTCCATAACACAATGTTCCCTTACCCCAGTGAAGTTGGTGGTGCTCCATAAATAAAGGAAACAAACCTATTTCTGTTGGTTTGGCGAGACTCAACAAACTCACCATACGGATTAAACTGATCCTGTTTAATCTCACCAGAGCCTAATATAGTGACTTAGCCTAAATAAGCATCGGGGATAGTAATAACAATCCTTCAAGGCCACTGCTATCTACTTCATGTTTCTAAACACAATAATTAGTCCATATACGGATAGACAATGCAATCTAAATAAAAATACCAAGCAATAAAGCAGAATAATCACCTTTATTGCACTGATGACCACACAATCCTGAGTTCATGTAATATTCCCCATGTATATATACTGTATAATCTCTCACTGCACAGAAGCTGTGGCAATTAGATGTATAATGTCATCCCTTCTTCCCTTTCATTCAGCAAAAAAACAAAAAAACAAAGCAGGTGGTTTTTCATTGAGAGAGAGAGAATCTCGTTCAGCATGCAGGGCTACTCCAAGAAAGCTGTCGAAGCTGGTAAATCACCAATAATTCACATGTAATCTGAATGTGGTTTTCATGAACCTGATCAATCAAAAGCATAATTTACAGACTTACTTCATTTTCCTGCAACTCGGTTTGGAAGAATGTCTTTGAGGAGTGAGGAGCAACCTATCATCCATTCATCCGTTTATGAAACCTGCTGTCCATCTCGCTATAAGGCAACTCTCGGCAATTTACAACATTAAAATAAAATTATACACGTGTATGTCAATGTGTATGCGCACTACACCTATAAAAACCACATTAAAACGGCAATAAAATGCAAGTTATAATTAAAGATGAGGAGGAAGGGAGCAGTATATATTGGGGGGGGGGAGTGGGAACTGCTATTACGTCTGTCAACCACCCTAGTGTGATATTCCCCCACTGTGGCCTCAAGCCAAGTGGCAGAGCCAGGTCTTTAGGTTCTTGTGGAAAGTCAACAGGGCGGGAGCCAATCTCACCTCAGGGAACACCATGTTCCAAAGAGCAAGGGCCAAGACAGAGAAGGTTCTTCTCCTAGACTCTGCCAGTTGGAATTTCTTGATGGGACCTGTAGCATTCCTTCTCCGCCAGCATGGGTGGGGAGGGCTTGTCCCATAGGAGTGAGAAGGTTCGTCAAGTAACCTGGACCCATACCACGCAAGGCTTTATAGGTAATAACCAACACCTTAAATTGCACCTGGAAGCAAGCCAGCAGCCAGTGAAACTATTGGAACAGTGGTATAACACGGGCCACTTTAGGGGCCTCAAAGACTGCCCACAGTGCTGCGGTCTGCACTGGTTGAAGCTCCCGAATGCTCTTCAACGGTAGCCCCATGCAGAATGCATTGCCAGTAGTCCAAGTTTGAAATGACTAGGACTTCAATGTCTGGAAATTTATGTTCTTGCACTTAAGCTGATGTACTGCTTAAAAGCTGTAATGTTCTAGATAGCATGCTGTATTTGGTTAAAAAAATTAAAAAGGAAACCAGCAAACAAAATTAACCTTGCACTATTAATAAAAGTCTTAATGTTCTTTAGAAAAAATAATTTTGTAACAGAGAAGCAGCTGACATCTATATATCAAAGGAAAGCAGCTCGTCTTATTCTGTGCAAACACATCTCCTGACTATTATGGTATTTAAGTTCATGCTCTAGTTTGAATCTAGTCATCACAAAACTAAATTAACTAAACTAGAGTACTAATTATCTGCAATGAACCCCCCCCGAACAGATGCAACAGTACAATACAATGCATCTGAAAAAAAAGAATGTTGTTTTTATTTATACTGTTCTGTTGCCTATTTTTGAGATGGGAATGTTCTTTATCCGATGCTGATTTATAAATTCAACTACATTTATTAAACACTTTGCTCATTCTACTTCAAAAGTAGGATTCATTCCCAAGGAAGCTCTTACTGTGTGACTACTTCTAAATTTCTGGCTGTTTTTCTTCTTCAGTTTTTTCCTGTGTCCATCTGTTTCCTTTCAGTCCAGTTTAGAAACTATTTAGATAAAAATCCAGGAGGAAAGATTGTAATAAATACCCAACTGAATCCTATTTTCTATCACTGAAGTATGCCACAGACTAGTCCATGCTCATCACCTGGCAAAGGTGCAATTTGTACAATCCTCAAGGAAAAAAACTGATTTGCAAAAATACTGAAGTCAATTCTAGTAATTCAGAATTAAGTGGCATTACTCTTGATATAGCATTACTCTGGAACAGAAATAAGAACTTAACAACACTTCTCTACTGTTGGCACCTGGAGGGTTAAATGAAGATATTATTCAGCACTGGGGAACATTTCCTCCAACAAGGTTTCCAAAACAACACCTATAGAAAGTCAACATTTTGGCTAACAAGTCTCTTGAGGGGCAAATAATGGCAATGGTGTATAACTATTGTCTGATCTCAGAGGGGTGTTTAAACAGCTAAAGAGCTTCAGCTCAAAGCAAGCAAAAGTCAGCCTTAGCATTTGTAAATATTCTTAGGATTTTTTTCTTCCATTCAACTGTGTCCAATTCTGAAACTGCCTAAACAACTCCCTCATTTCATGATTTGAACCAGTGTTTGCAGTTCCAATCAAATTATGTTAAAAAACATTTCTATTTGTAGACTTCATTTTGGAAGTTGTGGATATTTTTAAAAAGTAGCATACAAGTGTAGAACTTAATTTTTTCAATATCACTGATATCTCACTATTCCTGTCAAAGCACTAAAAGTACCATATCTGATTCAATTCACCTATACAGAAAAAAATGTACTATAACATAGTTTTGACTAAATATATAGCTAATATCATGGGTAAGGGTGTACAGGTAGTCCTCAACCTATGACCATAATTGAGCCCAAAATTTCTGTTGCTAAATGAGACAGTTGTTAAGTGAATTTTGCCACATTTTATGATCTTTCATGCCATAGTTGTTAAGTGAATCACCGCAGTGGTTAAGTTAGTAACACTGTTTTTAAGTGAATCTGGCTTCCCCATTGACTTCATTGTCAAAAGGTTGCCAAGGGTGATCACATGACTCCAGGACACTGCAACTTTCATAAACATGAGTCAGTTGCCAAGGTGTGAATTTTGATCACATGACCATGGGGATGCTGCAATGGTCATAAGTGTGAAAAACGGTCATAAGTCACTTTTATCAATGCTGTTGTAACTTTGAACGGTCACTAAATGAACTGTTGTAAGTGGAGGACTACCTGTATTTGAGCATGTCAGTCCTCATCCAATGCTCTAACCAGTGCTAAATAAAGCAAATACTGGCTTTATTTTTTAAATGAGACTAGTGCAAGAAGTCTACATAATGGAAGCTGGAATTGTTTAACATGAATTTGATCTTACTCATTAGATTTTTGAACACAGGCCCAACGGGTTAGAAGATAGTACCTAGCAGTTTCCTCACTGCTGAATATACACAGATTACTTCACAGAACTGTTATTATGTTCCAAGGCCAGAAGATGCAACTTTCAGATAAACATAAGCAGATATTATTAGAAATATAAAAAAGCTTTCTTAAAAACCAGGACAGAGATATTCATCACCGAAGGCCAAAATAGATGCAGTGCTAAATACAAATTAAAAAGACAGACAATATCAATAGTAGACAGAGACAGGAGTGATTTTTAACCCTTCTCATTCCGCTATTATCCCAAATAAGGTTTTTGACCACTACTATTACCTTTGGGGAGCGGGAGAAAAGTACTCTATGCGCCTGAAATAAGTTACAAATATTAGAACTTTAAAAAGCGGAACCTGCTTCATTACAAAAAGAACTTTTAAATGCAAAAACTCAATACATTAATTATTATTGACACTATGTTCTTTAGGAAATAAAGGAGATAAAGTCAAGGATAAATCCTGCACAGGCGAAGATTTAAATAACTCAACTATGTATGACAATATACCTACTACCGGCAAGGAGTATAGATCCCTTTATTTCCAACAATCTCCTGTTCCAGATTCAGATCATAAATGGGATTATAAATACACATGCTGTTTTAGCATGCTTGTACGCATGCTTGCTTTTCAGCATATTCTGCAAGAAGAGGAACTGGTCTGTGGGGTGGGGGGGGAGGGAAGAGGTGGGGCAGCGAGAAGCAGAAGCCAATGCACTGTCATCCCATCTGGAAACCCATTATTCCTTACCATCCATTTGATAGGCTTCAACCCCAGGATCCCATCAGGTGACCCTGCTGTTTTCGAAGTCACCACCGTATAGTTCATGGTGGGTTTTGGGAAGGGCTGACCTGATGGCTCACGAAGGACTTTGCTCTCGGAGGCAAAAGCAAACAGGGCCCTTGCCTGCAACATAGTTATTCTGCAAGCCAAACGGAGCACCTTGTCAGCTCAGAGCTAAGCACAGCAAAGGAGATCTGTTGTGCCTTCCTTCTTTCCCTATGATTGCACCAGTATGGACTTCCATGTAAGAAAAGGGAGAAATCCGCCATCATGGTTGTAAAACCACTTTGCAAAGGCCAGCTGGTTCCTTGAACTCGGTAGGTTCTTCCTGGAAGATACACCATGTTTCCTATTTCTATGACTTCATGGCTTGGAAAGGCAAGATATAACTTGGCATCATGGTCTCAATTTAAACTTTAGACAGATCCACTGTGATTGCTGTACAATCTTCTCTACATCAATGTAAAGCTGTACATCAATATCACACTTTCACACAAGTTCTGAAAACAACTCTTCTGCAAGTGGGGCACAGTTAGTTATAAAAGAAGGACGGCTTCCATTAGCATATCTGCAGAGGTGGTGGTGGGAAAGGGAATTGCATGATGACAATTAAAAGGAGAGAGTTTTGTTGCCAGTCACAGGCAGTTCATTCACTGGCCTATCACAATAGTTGTCATAGATCCTCCCTTCAGATTCACCAAGCCAAGAGTAGCTGGCATTGTTAGGCAATCGACATTTGCTTGTTTTCAAGTAATGTAATACACATCCCTTTGTATTCTCCAGAAACAGAGCAACAATAACAAAAGCACAAAGAGAAAGACAAGCTTCATGCTGGTGCTGGATCTGGGTTTTTTCCCTATAAATGAAAATAGCAAAAAATCTGGTCTGGAAAAGCGCCTTAAATCTCCCCCCCCTCCCACTATAGAAATTGTTCTGAACCATCTTTTCTCTTTGGTTTTTGAATACGGTTGCTAAGGTTTTTGTTTTTATATATCAAGTGAATTATAACTGGCCATTGCTCAGATACAAAGCCCCTGAAAATTAAAAATGAAAATAGAAGAATCCTCCATAGAAGCAACGCTATCAAAGACAGCTAACTTTAAACCTCATTTGGGGGGGGGGGGAGAATAGCACAGACTTAAGATTAATATCTTTGGGATCAATTCCTAATTCATAAGAAAATGTCAAGGAATAGGTACAGCAACTTGTTTAAACCTTCTTCAACAAAGGCCAACAAGATAACAAGGCATGACAGATATGTCTTGACAGACAGATGCAATTGCCAATTTACTATAAACTTCAATGCTTGCAATAATCACAGTCCAAGTTGGTAAAGCAAGATCTTATCATGTGGTAGAAGTACACTGTAAATGCAGCTAAATTATGGAAATGAGAAAAGCTTTAATTAGCTTCAATACATCCTACAGGTAGTCCTTGTTTAGTAATTATAACTGAGACCAGCAATTCAGGTGTTTAAGTGAAGTGGTTGCTAAGTGAAACTGTGACCGTGCTTACCTTATTTCAGCTTTCCTTTCCTTTCCAGACCTGTGAAGATCATAAATGCAAGGATTGATTGCAGTCACTTTTTCATTACTGTTGTAACAGTGAACAGCTACTAAGTAAGGATTACCTGTACTATCTTGGAATAATAGAAAAGCATGAATTTACACCAACCAGGAAATTCTGCATTAAGCTACGATTTGAGAGATGAAATATTTCAGTCTTTTCTGAAGTTAGAATTGAAGACTCATTTCTGAACAATAAATGCTGAACTGTAATTAGTGGCTCTAACTGTTTGACCTGGTAGTTCAGATAACCAGAGGATGCACAAACAGCAACCAACCTCTTATTCTGAGAAAAGTGTTTAGAATATTAGCTGATGAGTCTCTGCTAGAATGGCAACCAATATTTGTTTATCAGTAGCACATAGGAAGTAGGGATGGCACGATCAGGGACCAAGTTCAGAAGGCATATACGCAAGTAAGTGAGTAAACTCCATCAGTGACTAAGATGGACAATTCACACAGTCATAAAAGTTGACAAGGCCACAATAAAGAAGGAATATTTACCATATGTGGAGGTTTTGAAAAAAAAAAAAAGACTCAAAAGTACTAGAAAGAAATATATCGAAGCATCCAGAAAATTCTGAAAATAAAATTAGAATTAAAATCACAAATATTTCTATTAGGTAGAATCCCAGAGAATATAAACAGAAAGTATCACCATTTATTAAGGTATCTGCTGAAGTGACAAGAATCAATCTAGCACAATGAAAGATTGCTGACAATGTAAGACTGGGAAGCTAAAGTTGGAAAATATGCAGAAATGACTTTATATCTTCACAGGCGGCTTTCCAAATTTAAGTAAGAGCAGTTCTCACATGTACAACAAATTACACAGCAAGGCAAGCTAAGGCCTTTAGAAAAACTTTATTATTTAGAATATAAAATAGTTTTGGAAGAAAAAGGGAAAAATTTAAAAATAATTACAACAATACAAATAGAAATGAACAATGATTACAAATATTGAGCGCACAGTATATTTTATCTGAAGCAAGGTAAAAGTGACAAAATATTGGTTAGTGAATTCTAAGGAAGAGGGAAAGGAAATAAGTACTAGTTGATACAACTATCAAATTATTTGATAGTGTTCTTTCTTTCTTTGGTACTTTAGCAACCGAAGTTGAGCATGATGACAATTTTCATCATCTCAGTTCATTATCTCTTCACAGACAGTAAGCAACTTTGTGGTCTTCTGACCACAACACCCAGGCCCAGCATCCGCCGCTACTTTTCATTGGATGTCAGTATCTTCAGGAGGGCCTTCCACCGGCCCACTTATAGATGACAATACTAGCTTTCCAATATCTCTAACACGCCAAAAATGTGATATAAAATTGTCAGACAATCTATGCTGATCAAAGCATAGTGCCGTAGTATATAGGTCCATGATGGCGAACCTATGGCACGTGTGCCAGAAGTGGCATGCAGAACCCTATCTGTGGGCACATGTGCTGTCGCCGGCTGCTCTTCTGTGCAGTACATTATGTACATTATGTGATGCATGTGCATCAGCCAGCTGGTCCCTGAGTTTCTGGGGCTCCAGCGCACGTGCACATGCGTCCCAGTTTGGGCACTTGGTGCTGAAAAGGCTCGCCACCACTGATACAGGTAGTCCTTGAACTTATGACTGTTTGATAACTGTTAAGAGAGCCTTGAAAAAAAATGATTTATGGCCTATCCTTGCACTTATGACCATCGCACCCCTTCCCATGGTCATGTGTCCCCAAGTTTGGCACTTGACATCTAAAGACCAATGTTAAAAATCAGCCCTGATCACTTACAACTTTATGGGCACATATATAACACCCTCCCATTGTTATATATTGTTGTATATTTTTTAAGTCTTGTATACATTCTCATGATGATTCCAAAATACAGATAGTCCTTGTTTAACAACCACTCATTCAGCAATGGCACTGAACAAGGGGTGCTTACAATTGGTCTTTGGAGTTCCAGCCATAGTAGCATTCCCATAGTCATATGATTGTGATCCAGGTGCTCATTCCCAGTTCATGATTATGACATTGCACTGTCAAGCAGTTGCTATTTGTCGACTTCTTTGCCAGCTTCCAACAAACAACCAATGGGGAATCTGACGGGAGGCTGCAAGTGGTGACCGTGTGACATCCTCACTTAAAGAGCTGCAGTAATTTGTTTAATGATGGCAACTGGGAGTGCCAGAATTGCCATCTTGCTTAATAACTGCATTGCTTAGTGAAGGCAATTCCAGTACCAATTACTGTCTTAAATTGAGGACTACCTGTACCATCGTTAGGGCCAGCCCCATGACACATCATGGTGAAGCCATCTGTTGGCCACCATTTGAGAGGTGGTGTTGAAGTGTGTTGGCTCATAATTATAGAGGGGAAGGAGACACATTTGGACTCTACTTCAGGCAGCAATATATTTTGAATTTGCCTTACATAGGTTTCTTGCTGGCCAAGTAGTCTTTCCTTGTGCCAACTGAATACAGATGTTCTGGGCAGCTATGTGTTGTCATGGTGGAAATTCTTTCCTCCAAGGATCTGACAGTCACTAAGCTTTTTTTTTTTTTTACAAACAACACAAAATGCCTCTGTTTGCATTCCTGTTTGGTAACCAAAATCAAATTAGTTGGATTTTTTTTTTCAATTTTGCTTTAAAGATTCTATTTTCTGTCCTGATCACTTTGAGAAAAAATATCAGGTTTTATTTTTGTCATGTTTTCTTCTCTCAACATTTTTTTCCACCCAGTAAAATTTGATTGTCTAGTTTTTATAATTTTTAACAAAAAACATTTGCTTTTATTTAGCTGCTCTTCTTCCTACTTTAGTCATCATAGTTCATGATGCTAACAATTCATAATTACTTTCTCTTAACTTGGTATAGTTTTTACAGTCTCAAACATTTCCTTCCTATTAGTCAGATTCTGATTTAAAAATAGCACACTCCAAATATTTCCTTAACTTTTTGAAAAATACATTTGTTCAGAACAAATAAGAGCTGTATTTATGTTCCATTAAAGAGAATTTCCAACAGATAAATAATTTCTGATAACAGATCATTTGTCTGAAATGATATAGGGTTTCCTGCCTAAGCAGAGGGTTGCACTAGAAGACCTCCAAGGTCCCTTGCAACTCTGTTATTCTATTCTATTCCATTCTGCCCTAATGTTGTGTGTTCTTAATATTCGTTTATAAAACTATTTTATCCCCAATGGGAAGAGATGTTAAATGGCTGGACACTATACATTTTACAGTGACAGTCGAAAAAAATTATTTCCTAGTGACCATTTCTAGTTTCACGAACAGAATGAAGGCCAGCCAGATTACAATTTCCACAATTCATTCTGGCCCATCTAATTTGACTGAATGACTAGATGTTATTCAGAGCACAAGAACATTATGATCTGATTCCTATAATGCTATTTATTTCTCTTACAATCCGAGTTAAATTCCTACTTCCTACTGAACATTGCAGAAATCTACTTAATTTTAATGCAGTGCTTATGCAGTTGTCCACACTTGTCTTTAAATATATTATTTGATAGAAATCACAAATTATCAAAATATTTCATTCACCTTGTAATTTATCTTAGTTTCAGTAAATTCCATTTCTAGTACTGTTGCCAAGGAACAGCTATAGCTTGGAAGGAACTATATTATCTAGTCTCCATTTCAGTGTTCTTTTCAATCAAGCAAACCAACATTTTTATAGAAGTTGAGAATCATACAGTTGGAAAGGACTTAAGAAGTCACCAAGTCTTTAGCAACTTTTTCAAATTTCCCCTTTCAATATCAATAGACTGATTAATAGATTAAGACAGTTTAACAAAATTATTTCCCCCTTATTACACAATTTACAATTGTTTTAGAGTCTTTTCAAAGTTTCCTGTTTCTTTTCTGTATCTTTCCTTTTAAGTCCGTATTGCATCAGTCTCTGTCTTCTCTACAATACTATCTCTAAGTCCTTCGGTTTATTCTCGTTGTCTTCTATTTTCTTCTGTGCCTCTTCTTTATTCTCTACTCAATACGATCTTCCTTTTGAGTCCAAGATTATAAATCCATAGCTATCCACCAAAATATCCGTAAATTTGTGTTTTCTGTCCTTGGTCTGCCATTTCCACAGTCACTAGTCTCTATATTAGTTCTTATAATCTTGTTTAAACTGATATTTATGAGTCTCTTCCTCTATTTCCGCTGAATCCCCTTCGATGTCTCCTTTCCTTTTCGTGCCCTCTCCACTTCCCTTTTTGCAATAAGCCCTTGGCTCCAATCTGAGTTTCTCTCCATTACTTTGTATCCACTTTATGGGATCTTCTTTTCTATTGCACTAACCTCTCCTCACGATCCTCTCTCCATCTTGCGCTCTTTCCTCTCCGTCACCGCTTTTCCTTCTCCGCTCAACCAGATTCCGTCTTTC
>JANHZT010004272.1:100726-114912 GCA_032468215.1 Stegonotus admiraltiensis | reverse complement strand
CCTCTTAACTCAAGTTAACATTTACGTTTATTTTCCAACCACCTATACCACATTTCCCATACCGTGTAGAATTCCAAATCTTCATTCTCATTTAACACATATGTTAATCTGAAGGCATTCTATTTTTACTTCACAGAAAAATATTGCTTTTCTATGAGAAAATGCTTAATTAGGTAAATTATACTTTGTCCAGAGTATTTGTTATTGAATTTAAAAGTATTACAGATACAAACAAAAATAGACATTCGTTTCAAGTGTCCTCCTTATGAAATATACTTTAGTTTCCAAGATAATAGTACTTTGCCTGTAGTTTTTCCACTTTCAAGCATTAAATTAAATGTTGGATTTAGTTATAGTATGCAGTATTGTTTCCATTTACATAAATGTGTTTTTTTTTCCTCTATGAGAAGCTTTTTGGTGCTTTGAAACTGAAGGTGAACCCAGGTTCATTTGCATAGCACTTACCTTTGGGGAGTTTAAACTAAAATAACTTCTAATTCCTCTTTCTGAAAATAGCTGCACAATACTTATGTTGCTATGCTAATTGGGAGTTTGCTGTTAACTTTCAAGTGTGAATATGCTGTTGTTTTCAGAGCTGTAAAAGCAGATTTGCATCCTTCTCAAGGGCAAATGCAAATATCCACAGCAAATAGCTTAACCCTGATCTGAAGTTTCTTTTCGGTATTAACTTTTTTTTCAGCTGATATTGAAGCTACTCTTGCACTTCTTTTTCTGCTGCTGTTTGAGAATTAACTTTAGAGATCTCACTTTGGATATTACAGTCTAAAGGTAAAGGTTCCCCTCGCACATATGTGCTAGTCGTTCCTGAATCTAGGGGGCGGTGCTCATCTCTGTTTCAAAACTGAAGAGCCAGCACTGTCCGAAGACGTCTCTGTGGTCATGTGGCAGGTATGACTAAATGCCAAAGGCACACGGAACACTGTTACCTTCCCACCAAAGGTGGTCCCTATTTTTCTACTTGCATTTTTTTAAATGTGCTTTTGAACTGCTAGATTGGCAGAAGCTGGGACAAGTAATGGGAGCTCACCCCGTTACATGGCACTAGGGATTCGAACCTCTGAACCGCTGACCTATCGATCGACAAGCTGAGCATCTTAGCCACTGAGCCACCGGACACATTCCCTGACATTACATAGATTACAGTCTAGCAAAACATAATTTCTGTGAACACTGCATGAATTAGGCTCTTGAACCTTCATAAGAACAAAGATTGTCAAGTAAAATTGTTGATGATCTAGTTCTAATGAATTTAGAACTTTAGCCATTACTTTAGCTAGCTTTGTTTACTTTAGCCTTTTGGAAGGATGTGAAGACCTGACTTTTCCCCCAAGCATTGGGCTAGGACAGGGATGTCCAACTTTGGCAACTTTTTAAGACTTGTGGACTTCAACTTCTAGAATTCCCCAGCCAGCCATGCTGTTGTTTCTATTGGTTGTTAGGAGACATCTAGCGTACCTATGCGAAATAGGGGCCATACAAGTTCAATAAATAAATCTTAGTGTATTTCTGGCACTACTTTATCCAACTTCCTTCTCTACGCTGAGGCTTAACAGATATGGAATTGGGGTGTTCTTACTCTTCTGGGGGACATTAGGCAAGGAATGTTTGTATAAATAGTTTCACCTGTTGTTTTCAATTGTCAATAAGTATTCCAAAGGAGAGCAAGTTCTCTGTATGTGGATTCCCTGCCTCATTTTAGGGTCCTGGAACCTCCGAGATTGTGCTAAATAATGGCAGATCATCTATTTTGTTTAAACCCCTTAAAGGCAGAAAGTGGGAAGGGAAAAGAGTTATTACTACTGTATCCCTGCAACATTGCTCCCGTCCCGAAAACATTGCAAAATTGCCTATATTTGGAATTTTTAAAAATTCAAATGCATTATGCATGGCCTGTTTTGCATGGCATGGACTTATTGATTGGTTGATTAATTGATTGATTGATTGAAGCTGCACTCCTAGGGGATGTCGAGCTGAACGGTATTTAGTTTTATAACTCTTGATGGCAAACTTTAATTGCTAGAGTAATCAATGCAATAGCTGCCTTTTAAGAATGCTTTGGTTTTGCTTCCTGTTTGTTTATATAAAGCGTTAAAATGGACCTGCTTCAGTGCTTTGAGTGGATTGATAGCTTTCATGAAAGCCATTCCTAGCTGGTTGGCAGGATATCAATTTTGGAATAAATAATAAAAGCTTTGGTTGATTAATTGGTAGAAAAGTGTAATTGGGAGGCTGAGATTTAAGCGCACACTTGTTTGTTTCCTACCCCTTCTGATTCTGGTATACTGCAACAGGGAATTTAGAATGGAATACAGAAATGAATATCGGCTTTTTTAAAGACAGGCTCTTTTGTTTTTTAAAAGGTCCACACGCTGATATCCTTTGTGTTTGATGTATAATTCCGTGATTTGAGATTATGGGTATAGCTATCAAGAGGCATAGCAGTTTGCAAAGACTTAAAGACTCTAAAGTACTCCGCTTCATTTCCATATATATTTTTATTACACCTTTATTACAATGACATTTTTATTATTGACCACTGGATATGCAAATATCTTTTCTTTTCTTTTTTTTAATAAAAAGTTCTTTATTTTTTAGACAAACAAACATTTAATAGATCAGTCATTCCTTCCATGTGACATCTTGGTGTTGCCTCCAAAACTACTACTTTTTGTTGTTTCTTCTATCTTCATTCTCACCAAGTCCATTACAACAATTCATCACTAACACCGTATTCTAATTGTAACATTTTTATACATAACTATTAATTTACTTATTTGTATCTCTTTTCTAACCAATAGTAAAATTGATTCCATATCTTAAAATATTCTGAATCCTCTCTAATCATCAAAATTAATCTATTCATTTCTGCACAATCTAAAATTTTTTTTAATTACTTCTCCTTCCAAAGGTATTTACTCTGCTTTCCAATTTTGTGCATAAACAATCCTTGCAGATGTTATTACATGTATAATCAAATAGATATTTTCTTTACAAATTTTCTCTGGAAGGATACCCAGTAGGAACAGCTCTGGTTTTAAATCAATACGTTGTTGTATCATTTCTTCCAACCATATCTTAATTTTATTCTAATAGTTTTTAGCTTCTGAGCATGTCCACCACATGTGACAATATGAACCTAGTAACTGGTGACATGGAAATGCAAATATCTGATGATCGCTATTTAAACAAGTAGACGGGCTATTTTAAGTGAAGGAAATGAAGACAGAATAAGCGGGAAAAATATATGGTTAATTTCTGTTAAACCTATGCTTTTTAAACTAAAAATTAATAAACATATTTACTATAAAAGGAATTCAGCTTCTGCATAAATTATGCCAAAAAGGTTGATAATGATGACAAATTCAGGTAGCCCTCAACTTATGACCACAATTGAGCCCAAAGTTTATGTTGCTAAGTGAAAAATTTGTTAAGTGAATCACTGCAGTTGTTAAATTAGTGACACGTTTGTTAAGTCAATCTGGTTTCCCCATTGACTTTGCTTGTCAGAAGGCCGCAAAAGGGAAAAACATGACCACAGGACACTGCAACCATCATACATGTGAGTCAGTTGTCAAGCATCCGAATATAAATGACGTGACCATGGAGATCCTGCAGTGGTCTTAAGTGTGAAAAATGGTCATAAGTCACTTTTTTTAGTGCCACCATAACTTTGGTCACTAAATGAAATGTTGTAAATTAAGGAGTACCTTTACAAAAAGGAGACCATTTAAAGTAGCAAATATTTTAAATCTAAGAGGATGTAGGAATTACAATAGTGCACTTAATTTTGTCAATTTATTTTGGCAAAAGGTATTTATGTGGGCAAAAAGGTATTTTTACCATCCTGATGTGCTGGATTATAATTCCCAGCATTCTCAACACACTTGGAAATTTGGGGAGTTATATCCCAACACTTCTAAACTTCTGACTACTGTGTTTTTATTCCCGCTTGGAATCAACTTTAATGTTAAAACTGCAGTGAGATATGTAGCCAACTGATAGGTCAGCCAAATGAGTCATTTTGCAGCAACATCTAAAGTGCTAGAACTTTTCTCCTGCAACCAAGAAAAAGGGAATCTGATGCATTTTGTATTAGAATTATTATTTGTATTGCATTATACAAAATCAACATTGAATCTCATATAATGCAGCTTGTTTGAATAAAAATAAAGCAAGGTGCAATCGTGGTCTCTTGAATCTAGTGGATCATTTTGCCATCTAATTCCAGACTTTTTGGTATTATACTGTGACAGGGTGATAAATTCTAGGTTGGTTGACAGAGTTTTTATTTATTTATTACATTTCTATGCTGCCCATCTCTCTAAGTGACTCTAGGTAGCTTCATCATCCAATAAAAATGCCATATAACACATTAAAACAATAAAGGCCATAAATCTGAAATACAATTTATCAAAATGGAGAAGAAGAAGTTGGAGGCGGGGTGTATTAAACTGTTCAATTAAACATAGTTTGCTAAGTATATTGCAGTTATCAAAGTTTGCTGAATAAAACTGGAATTATCAGGGTTCAAATGACAGGCTAAACCATAGCCTATGATTTATAAGCTGTACGGCTTGGAGTCCTATAACACAAAGCCAAAGATAAATGCTTTGATTTCCAATCAGCAACTTTTCCCATGAGAATTAGAGTCCAATTCATTGAAAGGAGGTTGCAATAAGGAAGACTACAATAAAACGAAGGACCCTGAGACCAAATGTTTATTCTACAGTGTCTATAAGTATTGGCATAAGTGTTCCAAACATGGGATCATCCACATAGGTTGAACTTAGTGCCCATCGTATTTAATGTTGGGCATTATTGGATTCTGAGAGCTAGTATAATGGTGTGGTTAAAAGTCTAGAAATCAGGAGAATATGAATTCTAATCCTGCTAATCTTACTAATATTAATGCATTTTCACTAAGTCCAAAGACATCTAGAGAATGCTAGATGGTGCCAAAATGTAATTTATTGCTTTCTATGCATTGTGGATGCTTTCAAATATAAGCTGCTGGGGCGTCAGCCTAGTTACTACCTTGGCTGTACTGTGTTACATGAATATATTATAAGCAGAATTTGATGCTTTTGGCATGGAGAGCATCATTTGAGAAAGCACTTGGTCTTCAGAAGCTGGAGAAGTAGACAACTTGACTACACTCATGAACTGTTGCTCATGTTCAGAAAGGTGTATATTGTTATCATTAAATCAGGAGTAATGATTCTAACCTGAGAAACAAGTTAGGTTGAGGCACATTATTGTAAGAGCTAGTGCTACCATGTTTCCCCGAAAATAAGACCCTGTCTTATATTTTTGAACCCCAAAATAAGTGGTTGGCCTTATTTTCGGGGAGGTCTTATTATTTTGGGGTGTGTGGAGCAAGACGGGGATCCTCTTGTCTTCTTACCTGATTTCCAGCTCTGTCTCCCTAACCCTAACCAGAGGAAATGGCGGGGACCAGCTGCGCATGCATTTAAATATTTTGATGAGGGCTTCTTTTTGGGGGAGGGCTTATTTTGGGGGGGAAGGTTTATTCTCGGCGGAGGTCTTATTCTCGAGGAAACATGGTAGTCCTACAGTCCTGCATTGAACATCGCCTTGAATCTGTTTTTAGTAGATGTTGGGCTTGTAGTGATGAAGCTATCATTGGCAAGTACTAAGATTATAACAAAGCCTACCACGGTGTCTACTAGATGTATTGAGACAACACCATCCACAGTTCACCATATGTTTAGGTGCTATCCTGAGGGCACTGAGCATTGTTTCTTTCAATCTCTTAACTAGAAGTAACTAGTTGAATATTCCAAAAGTTGTGGTCTTAAGCATGTCTAGAGGCTACTAATTGGAAAAATAAGATAGAAGAGTTTTGGACAGGGGCCGTGGAAATGTGGCAGGGGGAATAGCTTTCCACTATTTTTCCACTTTAATTCCCCCTCCAGACACTTCTTAAAAGAACATCGTTATTGAATTTCTGTTACGTATGTACATTTATTGGACACCTTAGCCATGAAATACATAAGGCGGTGTGAAATACAGAATTATAGAACTCTACCTTTTATGAAAACAAAAAGCAACAACAACAATCTGCTGATTGCTGAAAGAATCAGCATTCTTTAAGGACTCTACTTAAGATTACTGTGTGCATTATCTCAGAAGTAAATCTCTGAGTTTGGTAAGGTTTATTTCTAGAGGTATGTAAATGAGTGTAATCAGAAGTTCATACTTGCTTTCAAGGCCACATATGACTTTCAGCTCCCTTTCTATGACCTTTAAAATTTCAACATCAGAATTTAGAGGTAAATACTGTATTTTTTGCACTATAAGACGTACTTTCCCCCTCCAAAAAGTGGGTGGAAATGTCTGTGCGTCGTATGGAATGAATATTTCCTATTGCTGCCTGTTGCTGCCACCGCCTGTTGCTACCGGCCTTTGCTGCTGCCTATTGGCAATTGGATCGGCCTCCTAGAATACCACCAATCAGCTGTTCCAGGTGGCGGGGATCGCCACTGCCGCCTGTTGCTGCCATTCGCTGGTGAACGGCGGCAGTGGCGATAGGTAATGGTGATCCCCACCACTTGTAACAGCTGATCAGCGGTATTCCAGGAGGCTGATCGAACCACCAATAGGCAGTAGCGATGGGCAGTGGTGGCGAGTGGTGGCGATAGCTGGTGAATGCTGGCGAAGGCTCCAGCGTTCCCCGGTGGACGCAGCAGACACAGAGGAGGCAGCAACAGCACTGTTTCTGGTTGGCCAGCCCACTGATTGGTGGGGCTACAGGAGATCGGGATCCAGCTGTCGCTCAGCTGACCGGTGGTGGGCACAGTGGAGCAGAACCCTGACAATCCAAATGCTGAGGCTGGGAGGCAGAAGCAGATTTTTTTTTCTTGTTTTCCTCCCCAAAAGCTAGATGTGTCTTATGGTCCGGAGCGTCTTATGGAACAAATAATATGGTAGTTGATTTTTGTTGTGAAATGAAAAAATATTTATATTCAACCATTCATAGTTAAGCCAGTTGGTTTTATGCGCTTAAAAACCCACCTATACTACTATCTCCCCAAATGGGAAAAATAAACCCTGAATCCTACTGCCTGGGAACTCAAAATTCCAGTACCTCACTTTGTGTGATTGCAAAGAGATTACTCATCTCTGCACTAGAATATCATTACTGCTCACAAGTATAAAGGTGCATTAGAATGGCCCTAATCTGGAAAAAATAACCGCCCAATTTCCTTTCAGTTTCTTGACCAGTACATAAAGGCAAACATATAAGACAAAAGAACAGAAATTCATAATTTTACCAGATCTTAATTTCCTTTTTCTTTTGTATGTATAATTTGATTATAATGTATAGATGATGAACTAATGTGAATGATTGTTGTATGCTATTGACATTGCTAATTCTGTTTAAGATCACTTTCTCCTTGATTTTAAGCAGGCACTTAGGAGAAAAATCATCCAAATTTTATGTGATTCATCTCTTGTAGGCAGCAATGTTCATTCTGCAGATCAGATCAAATGTGGAATAATCTGTTTGCAATGGATGCTTTTTTGCATGAATTATAATGATAACCATTGATGCTTTTTATACTAATTCCCCAATTTGTAATGCCAGGAAGTTGATATTATGGTGACTGTGCTGAAGGCTGAATTTAAAAGATACCACATTCTTTTGTTAATATGTCAGATACAAAGTTTTAAAGTTTTGGAAATTAATTTGTTATCTAGTGGAAGTATTATTCTTTGGAATTTCTGATTTTTTGACTGTTAAAATTCTTGGGGTTCAAATTATACACATATATTGCTGGAACGGAGGTAAAATGACATATATAGAGAGGGTTTGTTTGGAATGTAGAAAACTAGTGTCAATTATAAATGGCCCTGGGGCACTTACTGCAAAGATTTTCTGTTGTATGAGATGTTACCCAGTTTATTGTGGTTCAGTTGGGTTAATAAAAAATCCTATTTTCAAAAATGAGAAAAACTCATAACTTTTGTGAGTATTGCATACAGTGAAGAGGTTGAAATTTACACACACACTATTCAAACCAAGAATAGAAATAAGATATTATAGAAGAATATACCATATTTTTTGGAGTATAAGATGCACTCCCCCCCCCCCAAAAAGTGGGTGGAAATGTCTGTACATCTTATACAGCAAATGTTGCTGAAGCCCTGCCCACCTGCTGGCCCCACCCGCCAGCCATTTTTACCCTCCGCATGCTCCATTTTAGACCCATTCCAGGCTGTGGGGATCGCCACAGCACATCGCTGCCGATCACCACCTCCACGCGTCACATTTTTGGCCTCCGCACACTCCGTTTTAGACTCATTCCAGGCTGCGGGGATCGCCACAGCACATCACTGCCGATCGCCACCTCCGTGCATCACGTTTTTGGCAGTTCCAGGCAGCGGGGAGCCCCACCGCCGCCGATCCCTGCTGCTTGGAATCAGCCATAAACGTGACGCATGGAGGCAAAAAATGGGGCGTGCGGAGGCCAAAAATGCGACGCACAGAGGCCAAAAATGTGACGCACGGAAGCAGCGATTGTCAGCGATATGCTGTGGCGATCCTGGTAACCTGGAACGGGTCTAAAACGGAGCGTGCGGAGGCTGAATACGTGACACATAGAGGCCAAAAATACGACACACAGAGGCCAAAAACTTGACGTGCAGAGGGCAGCGATGGGCTGTGGCAATCCCCGCAGCCTGGAACAGCTGATTGGTGGTATTCTGGGAGGCTGATCCAACCACCAATCAGATGCTCATGCTGAATCAGGCTGCTATAATATGCTGAAGCTGGCCAGGCTGTTTGCTACAAGGACGCTAGCCAGATGAATACCGATGGATGCTGATAGGCAGAGGCAGAATTTTTTTTCTTGTTTTCCTCCCCCAAAACTAACGTGGGTCTTATACTCCGGAGCGTCTTATACTCTGAAAAATACAGTAGTTCAAGAACTCCTTACATCTTATTTCTTACCCCATCATGGTTTGGCTACATATTAATTGAAACTGTGCAAAATTCAGTTATTCATTCTTAACACAAGTGTGCGGATGTTTGTAAATATTCCAGATACAGGATTCTTGCCATAAAATCAAGTTTCCTCATCCTGATACCTCTGATGTTATTCTCCCATATTTTGAATAGGATACATTGAATTGTCAACCCATGACCAATTGGATCATCTTTTCAGAGACATTTCCTTATCCGATTCCTCAGTGTCACCAACAATGACAGAACTTCTGATGTACTGCCTTCACTGGAAAAAAGAGGTCTCTGCCTTGAAACTCAGCAATGTTGAACTGTAAAACACAATCATTTGCACAGAAAATGTTTTATGTCATACAATATTTTATAAAATTTGCCAAATTTTAATTCCATGGGAATTATTGGTTCTGGAGTTCGGACAGATTCTGTAAGTTAGCCCATTTGAACTACTTTCATGCAAAAACCCTTCCCTATGATGTACTATTTCATCCAGTTAAAAGTTACGGAAACCAGTTTTGTAGTAGCGCGGGGGGGGGGGTGTCACGCGCGTGTGCCTACACCCATAATTCAATGCGCCCCACCCCCCCATGCTCCTCGCTTTTGGCACACAATGGCATGGTGGGCCCGGTGGGCCCATTTTTCACCCTGCCCAGGCTCCAGAGGCTTTCTTGGAGCCTGGGGAGGGCAAAAATGGCCTTCTGCACACCCCCAGAGGCCCTCCAGAGACAGGAAACAGCCCATTTGCCGACTTCTGGTGGGACTGGAAGTCCCATTTTTTGCTCTCCCCAGGCTCCAGAGCCTTTCTAGGAGCCTGGGGAGGGCAAAAATGGCCTCCCCCCCCCCGGAGGCCATCCAGAGGCAGGAAACGGCCCAGTTGCTGACTTCCGGTGGGCCCAGAAGGCCCGAAAATCAGGTGGCATATGTACACTGGAGCTGAGCTAGGGCAACGCTCATGTGCCCACTGATATGGCTCTGTGTGCCACCTGTGGCACGCGTGCCATACGTTCACCATCATGGTTATATACTATATAGTAGTATATAGATGGCAGCAGATATGAAGAAAAACATTCATTTTAACAAAAACCCATAATTGACATTAAAAATATCCTAACTTCTTCTGGCCATTGAGACATGGAGAGGAGAGATGAGGTGAAGGGAGAACATGTGACCCAAATAGAAGGCGGCACCAGGGATAGGTCCAGAGTAATAGTTAAAGAGAATTAGTAATTTGTGCAGAAGGATTTTACAGAGGAAATCAAAATGAAATATTTATAAGGATGGCATCTTAAAAGATATATTAAAATAGATTTATGATACTTTCAGGGACCTGTGAAGATAAATATTTGACAACACAACTAGAATTCAGTTTAGAAGATGTTCTTGGCAGCCTTTGATTTTTGGATATTATCCATAACAGTAATACGCTAATTTTATTTCATTCCAAAGCATAACAGTTTATGGTTTTTATATTTATTGAAGTATGTTACAGAAATACAACCTGTTGCTCACTTTTTGCAAAATGCCATTTGTTTTGTTAGAACCCAGACAAAAATGGACTTTGATTTCTTTCCCTAGATATTTCTCTTTCTATATGAAGATTGTTTTTGCAGACTTTCAAAATGTCATCTGTGCCATGTGTCATTCAAATATGGACAACTGTAGTTTAGTTAATTAAATAATGGTCTGTTTATATTTATATACCATGATAATGATTGATTGGCTCACACATTAAACAAACCATGGATTAGTTCAGTCATAATGCATGATTATCTGAGTTTGTACAACAGATTAAGCTTGAACTATCATCTGCAAACCAGTATCTGAGGTCACATAATAGACTGAATCTAAACCAGAGGAATCACATTATCTGGACCCATTTCAGTCTTGATTGAGGCCATGGTATAATACCAAGGCTGCACTGAGCATACTTGTGGACAAGCTCTGTAGGACTTGGGATGGAGGTGATGCACTGAATAACTTTCAGTACCATCAACTATACCTGGTACCTGGACCAGTTTTGGGGTTGAAGTGGGACAATATATATAGTAGTTTTCTTCAGTGGCTGATTCCAGTTAATGTTGGTAAGGGAGTGGGACAGGGCCAGAGGTAGGTTGTGCCGGTTCAGACCGATTCAGGCAAACCGGTAGTTCCGACCACTCTCTGGCTCACTTGCCCTGCTTACGCAGCCCAGCTGATTTCCATGCCTCACCTCCTCTACTTGCTGCGACTGCCCAAGAAGGTGTGCTGGAAGCCGCACACATGAAATCACCATGTGTTTGAAGCTGCACGCAAGCGTGGACGGCACACGTGCAAGCTCACCTTTTCAGTTCTGCACTAGGTGAACCGGTTGTTAAATTATGTGAAGGCCACCTCTGGACAGGCCTAACTAGAGATCTCTTTTGTGGTGGATTGGCTCAGAATTTGGATCTCCCACCAGTTACCTTTAACATCTAAATGAAAACACTTAGCCAGGCATTTGGTGGCATTGGGTGTGGTATCATCAGTATGTTGATGATAATGTAGTTATACATCATCCCTGGCTGTGCTGGTGATGCCTTTTGGGTGCTTGCCCAGAGCTGGTAACTATGCAGGTCTGGATGGAGATGAACCCATTCAGTTGGCAAGATGGAGTGCCTTAAGGGTGTTGGCTCCCTGGATCCAGAGAAATGTCATATTTGACTCTTGACTGAGTATGGCGTACACATTGGGTATTCTCCTGAACTCCGTGAGTCAGCCAGAGTTAAGGTGCAGCTTTCTTTATTAATGAAATAATTAATTTAGAATACAGATTATGTAAATACTTTCTTCTTATGTATAACTGTATCTATAGTTTTTCTAAAATAAAATGACTCTTGGGTAATGAAATTAACAGTAGGAACTTTTTTTCACTTTATTCTGTAGTAATAAAAATGGTTAATGCTGTGACATAGCCAATCATGTATATTTTTAAATATCAAATTTATACAACCTGCAGGCTAGCTTATATTAATCATTTTCAAGATCCTGGGATGGATAGCATTGCAAATTGATGTGCATTTGCAGTCATTTGAAATAATGTGTTTGTTTGAGCATAAAATATGATGATTTCACCACAGGTCAAGTAATGATTAAAAGCACAATGATTATTTTTGAAATGTTTATGCATGTGCACAAATGTATTATATCAAGCAAAGAAGGCAAGATATGTAGCTATACGTATGAAAAAGCACTTACTTGGCACATAGGAAAAAAAAGTTTAGACATATATTGTTTTAAAAAGGAGGCTGGTTTTTAAATTAAAAATACGTTTGAATACAGTATGAAACCTAGCAATAACATTTAGGCTTACATACTACCCCACAGCACTATACACCACTTTGTGTGATTTACAGTGAAGAAGTATTTATATGCATATTGACCCCAACAATCTGGGTCCCCATTTTACTGACCTTGGAAAGATGGAAGGCTTCAGCCCTGTCAGGATTGAAATCTAATTGCAAGTGCAATTTAAATTCTGAATATTAAAAATGGTTATGCATTTGTCATCATTTTTGTATGATCGTCAGCTTAGCATAAACTCTCTGATTCCAGTTATTAGAGACAGCTTAGGTACTTAAACATTAAACATTACAATAACAAAGCAAAGAAACCTCTAAAAATAAGCAGCCCAATCCTTAGAAAAGCAAGCATCCTATTTGCTGTCAGCATATTCATTTTTTAGAAAATGTTTTGGCATCTTAACAATATCACTGTAGGGGGCAAAGCAAGATTTTATAGTCCCCACTTTAAAATCCAGGTGCATTAAAAATTAAGTAGATTTGTTGTGCTGATCGCACTCTTACAGTACATAATGCATGCATTATTTTGTAAAGCAAAAAAAATGTGTTGTCTTCATGGGTAGTTTGTTGTCAACTTCAGCCATATGATCCTAAAAGATCCTTTCAGCCTGGGAAATGAAAGAAGGCTGCATTTCTGATTTGTGGTCTAGTCTGATCCTAAAAGCTCCCTAACTAACATATAATTCTTCCATTTTCTTTTGAAAGTTAGTACGGTTATTTATTGTACTATTGTTATTTATTGTTTCCCGGCTGCCTTGAAGGAGGCAGTGATGAGACCCCTCCTCAAGAAACCTGCCTTGGATCCAGCTATTTTGAATAACTTTCGTCCTGTTTCCAACCTTTGCTTTATTGCGAAAGTTGTTGAGAGCATGGTGGCACATCAGCTCCCGTTGGCCCTGGATGAAACATTATATCTGGACCCATACCAATCGGGTTTCAGACCCGGGTACAGCATGGAGACGGCATTGGTCGCTCTGGTGGATGATCTCTGGAGGGCCCGGGACAAGGGATATTCCTCTCTCCTGGTCCTATTAGATCTCTTGGCGGCTTTTGATACCATTGACCATGGTATCTTGCTGCGGCGCCTTGAGGGGTTGGGAGTGGGAGGCACTGTTTTACGGTGGTTCTCCTACCTCTCTGGGCATTTGCAAGCAGTGTTGGCAAGGGGACAGAGGTCTGCCCCAAGGCCCCTGACATGTGGGGTCCCTCAGGGGTCGGTCCTCTCTCCCCTTTTGTTCAACATCTACATGAAGCTTCTGGGGGAGATCATCTGTGGGTTCGGGGTGGGGTATCATCAGTATGCTGATGATACCCAACTTTTTATATCTTTTTTTATATCCATCCCGAATCAACCCAGTGGTATCCCGGTGCCTGGAAGCAGTGCGGTTCTGGATGGGGAGGAACAGGCTTCAGCCCAACCCTGCCAAGACGGAGTGGCTGTGGGTACCGGCATCGCAGTTCCAAGGGGATATTCCATCTTTGGCTATAGGGGTGAGGTGTTACCCCCTGTTGAAAGAGCGCGCAATTTAGGCATCCTCCTGGATTCACGGCTGACTCTGGAAGATCATGTCACAACCGTGACCAGGGGGGCATTTGCTCAGATTCGTCTGGTGCGCCAATTGCGCCCCTACCTGGACCGTGATGCCCTGCGCACAGTCACCCATGCGCTCGTTACCTCCCAGATTGACTACTGCAACACTCTCTACATGGGGCTGCCCTTGAAGACCACTCGGAGTCTTCAGCTGATGCAGAATGCGGCCGCGTGGGTAGTGATGGAAGTGTCCCGACACTCTCATGTTACACCCCTCCTGCAGGACTTGCATTGGTTACCGGTTGCCCTCCGGGTGAGATTCAAGGTGCTGGTA
>JANHZT010004272.1:58147-70524 GCA_032468215.1 Stegonotus admiraltiensis | reverse complement strand
CTTCCTTTTTCTCATTGTACACCGCCCTGAGTCCTATGGGAGAATGGCGGTATAGAAATCAAATAAATAAATAAACAAACAAACAAACAAACAAACAAACAAAATATTTGCTACTATTAAATTATATGACTGTGGCTATACTTTTAGCCTTATTACTGGGTTATATAATTGACATGCATGTAATATTCACATCCTTTTCAATTTTATATAATGCCCATTACTTGCTAAGGAAATAAGCTTTTTGTTAACTGCTTTCTTGAGAAATCCGTAGCTAATGCACAAGGTTATAAATTAATTTTAAGAACTATGGCAAATTCCATCGCTACACAATTATGCAAAATCAGTGGAGCTTGAGGCTGGGAATTGTAACTTTTTCAGAATGTTGTGTTTAATTAAACATTAAGAAAGTGGGTTTTTTTCAACCCTAGTTTCTTGTCAATAAGCATTATTTGCTTTATCAAATGACTATTATGTATAGGTTAAGACCCAGGCCTTGTCAACTGAAAGGTTGGCAGTTCGAGACCCAAGTACCGCATGACGGAGGTGAGCTCCTGTTTCTAGTCCAGATCCTGCCAACCTAGCAGTTCAAAAGCATGCAAATGCGAGTAGATAAATAGGTTCCACTGCAGTGGGAATATAACAGTGTTCCATGCACCTCAGCATATAGTCGTGTTGGCTACATGACCCTGGAAGCTTCTTTGGATAACACTGGCTCATTCAGCTAGGAAATGGAGATGAGCCCTTAAAGTTGGACACAACTGGGCAGGGAAAACCTTTACCTTTATAGATTTTACAGTCCAGAAATAGCCATAATAGATGTTGTGATGCAGCTGACAGGTGTATTTTTCTCTTCTCACAGCTATGCATGCCCAAAGGGCTATCCTTCAGGACTCAGTCTGACCATAGAGATCCCCAGTTCCATTCGTTCATCATTACTCGGGAAGATGGGTCCCGCACCTACGGATTTGTACTCACATTTTTCGAGGAGGTCACAAGCAAGCAGATCTGTGCAGCCATGCAAACGCTTTATCAGATGCACAACGCGGAGCAATGCAACAGCGTCTGCGCCTCGTCGTCATGCAGCATGGACTCGCTGGCCAGTAGCCTGGATGAAGGAGACTCCACGTCCCTGGCCAAAATGCAGCACTGCAACTCGTACGACATCAACAGGGACACACTGTATGTTTCCAAGTGTATATGTGTCATTGCTCCCCTGCCTTTCATGCAAGCCTGCAAGAAATTCCTCATCCAGCTTTACAAAGCGGTCACTTCTCAGCAACCTCCACCTTTGCCTCTGGAAAGCTATATACATAACATTCTTTATGAAGTACCCCTTCCGCCCCCAGGAAGGTCACTCAAATTCTATGGGGTTTATCAGCCTATAGTCTGCCAGAGACCAGGCCCAAATGAACTCCCGCTATATGACTATGCTCTCCGGGAAGCCTTTGAGCTGCTGGGCTTGGAGAATCTCATCCAAGTGTTTACATGTGTCCTCCTAGAAATGCAGATTCTTCTTTATTCTCAAGGTAAGTGGACTTTTCCTAACCTGACTGTGATTTTGACTTTTCTTGTCTTCCAAAATACTGACGCCACCAAATATAATATTGTGATGATTTTAGCACCACAATAAAAGGTGTTTTCATAAAAAGAAAAAGATATTCTGATGTTTCGTTGGGTGGAGGAGGATGGGTCTACAGCGGGGTAAAATGCACTTACCTTTGCTACCGGATTGCAAATGTAAGTGCACATGCCTCTTCTGTGCATATGCAGAGACGTCTGGGCAGGTGGGCAGAGCCTCCTGCCACCAGCTCTACCGGATCACGCGAGCCATATAGATCTGGATGGATTTCACCACTGGTCTACAGTTTCTAAAAGCTATCTCCTGTCTAGCAAACAAACGAATTTAATAAAGAAATAAATACTGAGGACTAGTGATAAATTTTTGTCTCCCTTTTCTATGTATATAGATCTTTCCATAGCACACTGGCACCATTTGCCTCCAAAATAGCACTAGCACTTAGAGTTATATACCGCTTCATAATGCTTTACAGCCACCTCTAAGCTGTTTACAGAGCCAGCATATTGCTCCCAACAATCTGGGTCCTCATTTTACCGACCTTGGAAGGATGGAAGGCTGAATCAACTTTGAACCAGTCAGGATCAAACTCCAGACTGTGGGCAGAATTAAGAATGCCCGCATTACTGCATTCTAACCACTGCACCACCCAGCTTCCTTACAGTGCCATATAAGAAGACAGACAAACAGACAGGAAATCTGTCAACAGAATGATAAGTGGATAAAGGGAGGGAACATTTGAACTGCCTACCATATGCCAACCACAGAGGTTTTTTGGCTAGGAAGGGATGTATGAATAAGATTTATTAATAATGGGTCACCCCTTACTACAAAAATTACAACCATACCTTCCCCCTGTGCAAGATTGCAAAAAATAAAATTTGAAATCATCTGACAGATTCTTTGAAAACTTACAATATTACTTGCAGGCACAAGCTAAAGACAGGACATTGACACCGAAAGCAATAACCATCTTCCAAGAAAGCTATAATTGTCCGGAAGATAAGAAAACTGCTTATTAATTGATAACATCAAAGATTTATTCTTCAATATTTTTCTGGTTTTAAATAGCTTTGTGGAGACACCTTACTTATTTTGAAAGCAATTATCCCCGACAGTGATTAGCTTCTTTAAAATAATTTTAAAAGTGGAAGTTTTCTTATGCCAACAAAGAATGTAATAAAATATGGTGGATGGAGAAGGAATAGATATTTCAATAGTTTCAGGATAGTACTGTTTTGAGACTGATAACGCAGCTTTCTAGGGAGCAGTAATAAAATATGATTTCCACGAGATTGGGGTCAGAGAAGGATAAATTAAACTGTTAGTTCTGCATATACATAGAATGTAAGCGAGTCTACAAATAATCTGAAGAAGGATATAACTTTTTCTTACCTTTTACTTTAAGCCTGTCAGCCCTCCAGCTAAACCAGACAGGAAACAGTACCAGATGAGTTAATGCTATTTTATTGTGAAGCTACAGGAACAAAATCTTGAAAGTCTGAAGATACAATTCCCCTGCCTTTTAACAGCCTGATCTATTAGGGCAGGTTCTTGCTAACTTTCTTCTTCTGACCTTTAAGCCCCTGGGAGTTCCCCCCCGCCTCTCTTGACTGATGGTTCGCTAAGCAGCATCTCTTCCTGCACTCCTCAAAATCATTCCGAGATACCATTACAAAGCCCTTCTCTGTCCATGAGCATTTAATACCCACCCCCAAACATTTTAATGATAGTATATACCATTCTCCAGCAGAGCTTACAAAGCAGTTTACCAAAACACGGTAATATAGCTATAAAATATGATAAATTTTCCAGGCTTTTTCTCCCTAAATACAGGTAGTCCTTGACTTACAACAGTTCATTTAGTGACTGTTCAAAATTACAACAGCACTGACAAAATATGACTTACCACCATTTTTTACACTTACAACGATTGTGGCCACCCCATGGCCATGTGATCAAAATTCAGATGCTAGGCAACTGGCTCATATTTATGACTGTTGCATTATCCCAGGATCATCTGATCACCTGTTGCAACCTTCTGCCAAGCAAAGTCAATGGGGGGGGGGCAGATTCATTTAACAACCAAGTTACTAACTTAACAACTGCAGGGATTCACTTAACAATGGTGGCAAGAAAGGTTGTAAAATGGGACAAAACTCAACTAACAAATGTGTCATTTAGCAACAGAAATTTGGGGGTCAATTGTGGTTGTAAGTTGAGGAGTACCTGTAAAGCAATAGCACTTAGTCTTACTATGTTCCCCCGAAAATAAGACCTCCCCCCAAAATAAGACCTCCTCCAAAAATAAGCCCTTCCCTGAAAATAAGCCCTTCCCACATGCACAGCTGGTCCCTGCCATTTCCTCTGGTTAGGGTTAGGGAGACAGAGCTGAAAATCAGGTAAAATGGCAAGAGGATTCCCGTCTTGCTCCACGCACCCCAAAATAATAAGACCTCCCTGAAAAAAAGGCCAAGCACTTATTTCGGGGTTCAAAAAAATATAAGACAGGGTTTTATTTTGGGGGAAACATGGTATATACTGCTTTACAGTGCTTTACAGTGCTTTACAGCCCTCTCTAAGCGGTTTACAGTGTCATTATATTTCCCCCAACAATTTTTGGGTCTTCATTTTACCCACCTTGGAAGGATGGAAGGCTGAGTCAACATTGAGCCTGGTGAGATTTTAACTGCCAAATTGCAGACAGCCGGCAGTCAGCAGAAGTAGCCTCCAGTACTGCACTCTTAATTCACTGCGCCTCTGCAGTATATTAAACATTGTCCAATAACAGCAACAACAACAAAAAAAACCCCACCCCAAAATATTGCTTTTGGCCTGGTAGTTTTCTCTTCCAAGAGCATTCTGAAATTTTCTGGAGTTCCTATCCCGATGGAAATGAGGTGAACATGGAACTCTTGGCCACTTCAGAAGCCAGTGCCCTGCTTTGAAGAAGTGAGGTACTGCAAAACCAGCAGATTTGATTTTTGCCCCAGATCACAGTAGGGGACTGAGGAAGTCTATGGGCATCTTTACTTTTCAATAAATGGTGTCTGAAAGTGAGTATGGCATTCTCTTCTTCTTCCTCCTCTTCCACCACCACCTCCTCCTCTAATTCTTTAATGCAGTAGGGATGCCCTCTATATTTGTTAAGGGACACAGTGGCTAAGATGCTGAGCTTGTCAATCAGAAGTTTGGCAGTGCAGCAGTTTGAATCCCTAGCGCCTCATAACGGGGTGAGCTGCTGTTACTTGCCCCAGCTTCTGCCAACCTAGCGGTTCAAAATCATGTAAAAAATGCAAGTAGAAAAATAGGGGCCACTTTGGTGGGAAGTAACAGCACTCCATATGCTTCACCGTTGAGTCATGCCGGCCACAGGACCACAGAGACGTCTTTGGAGTGCTGGCTCCTCGGCTTAGAAACGGAGATGAGCACTGCCCCTAGAGCCGGAAATGACTAGCACGCATCTGCGGGGGAACCTTTACCTTACCTATATTTGAAGCTCCTAGAAACCCTAGCCCACAAACCAAGGGTGTCAAACCCCTTGCATCGCAGGCCATATCATGACATACCGCAATGTTTTTTGCCTTTGTTTTTTGCCAGGGTGGGTGTGGCTTGCGCGGGCCGTATCCAGCCCACAGGCCATCAGTTTGATAGGCCTGCCACAAACCATAGGCCAGTCTTTTTCAACCTTGGCAACTTTAAGATATGTAGACTTCAGCTCTCAGAATTCCCCAGCCAGCCACGAGTTGAAGTCCATATATCTTAAAAGTTGCTGAGAAACACTGCCAATAGGCTACACCTGCTGAGAATTCTGAGATGCGTAAAGCTGAGAAGGTTGATTTAGGATCCTGTACTTGGTGGAGTGTATTTTGGGTGACTGACTGATAGGCTCATTGAAGCTGGAGTGCAAATCCATTATATTTAATGGAGAACCATGGGAGACATGCATTTTTAGCCTAGCTCGGGCCGCGAGCAAGAATGAAGGAATGACACTCCAGTGTATTGTCAATGAGAACATTACAAACTTTGGTTTCATTATTAATGTGCCTCAGATGGCTGAGAAAATCAAAATAGCATTTTTGGTTTTTTGCAAAAGTTTATTTTTCTTTTACTGTTTTGGCTTTTACTGTTCTTGGGAAGGATTAATTAGGTCGGAATTAAAGAAAACTGTGGATTTACGGGACCCCCTTTCCTTGCCATTCAAATTTGAATTCCTGCATGAATGCTCATCAAACTTTTTTTTTTCCATGCTGGAAGCTTGGTAATGTACTCTGATGTAGATCAGGCATAAACACGAGTAACATACTTGAGAAATAGAGTAGCTGTTTTTTTCCCTCATTAATGTTTCCCCAGCAGAGAGATAATGGGAAGTCATATAACTAGTGATGTGTAATATTTACAGTACATGTGTCTCAAATTGAACTGATCTATATTTTCTGAGGTCATAGTTTAGAGTGGGGCTGTCAAACTCGTGGGCCGCGGGCTGGATGCGTCACGTGCTGGCCATGCCCACACCCAGTTTAGCGAAGGGGAAAAAAGTCCCAATACGTCATGTGACAATACGAGTTTGACACCCCTGGTAGTCCCCTCAAAATCAGTTGTTGAAATAGTATTTAAATAATCTCTTTCTCAAGCACCCATGTTGAATGTTTTTTTGTTAAATATTCCACTAGTTTTATTTGGAACCAAAGACACAGACCATTAGGCTAAAGGTCTGGTGCTTAACTTCTTGTTGTTTGTCTTGTTTAACACAACTGTATTTTACCCATGGGTTGTACTTGAGCTTAAACTGTGAGAATTGTGTGTTCATTAATCAAAAATCACATTACTGTTATAACTATTTAAGTTTCAGAAAGTGGTGCTGTTAATACCGGTGACGGCTGCTAGTACTTTGAACTTCGATTTGCCATAATCAGTTGGAATAAAATGCTGTCAAAATACTTGTGAAGAGAGTACTTTATGGAAATGTATTTAAAACACTATACATCCTAAGGATTAACCTCTGTAGTTAATTCCCAGTCTGTCCCTACAGTGAATTTGTCTAAACATTTCATACCTTGCTTTGAATGGCAGTACTAGAGTTAATAATTTAATCCATTTTAAACAGGAGAGGGGGGGGAGTTACACATTAAATCAAGTCAATAAATGCCTATTACAATGTGTATCCCCTGTGGATTTAAAAATCGCTTTGCAGTTGCCATCTGCTGGGCATTGAAATGTATGTGGGATTTTAGAGACAATTCTGTTTTGGGTTTCTTTGTTTAGACTATCAGCGTCTGATGACGGTTGCGGAAGGGATCACCACCCTGCTATTCCCATTCCAGTGGCAACACGTGTATGTCCCCATCCTTCCAGCCTCACTCTTACATTTCCTGGATGCTCCTGTACCTTACTTGATGGGCCTCCAATCCAAAGAAGGAACAGATCGTTCTAAACTGGAACTTCCTCAAGAGGTAAACATTGCTTGCAGCCTTTCATGGCTTGGGACTGGATTATCTGAGGGACCGTGTTTTGTCCCCTCCCACAAGTGGCCTTGCAGAGGCTCAAATAGCCCGGCAGTAACGCAGGCTAGAGAGACTGAAGCTGGCCCTTTAATAAATAGTTCTCTTCCAAAGCGTATATCAGTCCAATAGTTACCAGGCAATGTTCCAAAGGTCTTGGCAGATGGCCAGCAGGCTAATGCAGGAATGCAGACTCTTGTCAGAAAAACCTCCAAACTAACAGTTGTAAATCCACTGCATCCAAAACACCAACAAATTGTTCACCACGCCTTTCCAGCCCAGTCACACCCCTTTTATACTTTGTAGGGTGTGGCCCTATGTCTCCTGACCACACCTCTTGGGACGTGGCAATAGCTGTTCTCTACGACGTCTACGACGTCTCTCTCTTGCATTCAATAAGGGCTCCCCCTCCTCGTTACTGGCCTCTGTTTCCTCCTCAATTTGGTTGGGGTCCAGAGGCACGTCAGCAACTGTCAGTTCTTGCTGACTCACCAGTGAAGACAGCCCCTCTGGCACATAGCTCATGACAGCTTCCTCCTCCTCCATATCATCCTCCAACTCAGCATGCGAAGATAAATCAGCCCCCGGGGCCAGGGTCACAACAGACCGTCTCTTGCTGGTTATATCCACCTGACCCACTAGAGAGGCAAGACAAGGAATGTTGCAGGTCCCCCTCTCTTAAGGTGGTACCTTCTCCGTGGTAGCTCCTTTCTTTTGGGTTATCATCCCCACAGAGATTAGGCTAGTCCCCACTTTGACACAATTCCCTAAGGCCTTGAAGACTTGATTCTGGCAATGGGCCTGGGGAACTCCGAGTGAGATGGAACCGATCAAGTGGTTCATTTGATTGTGTGTTGCCATCAAGGGGTGAGGGGTTATTGTTTTTTATTCTTTTATACTGAGTTTTCACGGTTAGTAAGCCGCCCAAAGTCCCTGAGAAGGGAGTGGACGGCCATATAAATCTTCCAAATAAATACATTAACAGCAGCATTTCCAGTGCAAAGTTATGGTTCCCTGGGTGAAGACTTGTTGGGCGTTTTTGATGTGAGATGGAAATTCAAATATATCTTGTGAATGCAGAACAGGGGAGTGTCAACAATTAGATCCAGGCACCGTAATTAGAATATCTTCCCACTTCACATTCCCAGGCAGACACACACGAAGGTAGGTAAGAAAATTTATTGCTGAGAAATAAGAGGCCATATGTACAAAGACGTCTTAACAGTACCCCGTGGCCTTGTCCTCTATGTATTGTTAATCTTTAGGTTTAAAATCCTGGGCCTCTTTGGCTTCTGTTTTCCGAGCCTTGAAGGTTTCCGCCATCTGTCTGCTTATAAAATGATACTCTGGCATAAAAATCAGAGATTCCCACTTCATCGGCTTCAATTCTTACAACAGGTCAATTCTTATGCATCTGTGCTTTGAAAGGTGCGAGAAAATGCATTAAAGTAGATTTGGCATTTTCTAGGATCACAAGGTTAACTAAAGGAAGCGGTCGCTTGGTCTCCTAAAAAGACGCATCCATTTTAAAGTGTTGGAAAAAGGTGCTATATATACAGATGAAACTCAACACACTACGCAGCCCTAGTAAATATTTTATACTACAAGGAACTTGCTCCTCTTTGAGGGTTGGGAGGAAATGACAAAAAGACTTGCTGTATATTTAGATAAAGGTTTTAATGAAATCTGCATGCGTTTAGCATAGTTTAACATTGATTTTCCTCTTCTTTTTTTCCACCATCTGCGAAAAAGAGGTCAGAGATGCTTGCTTTTGATTAGTTGTTTTTTTTTAAACCAACATATGCAAATTCTGGTTTATTTTCTTCCTTCTGTTATTTTCTTCTTGATCTTCAATTTCCGATTTGTCTGGAAGAGACAGTCCAAGGTTGTTGGTTGGCAAATCACAATAAACAAATCATGGAATGTACTTCTGTGGTCTGCTCAACTGCACCGTCAGCCAAAATTAGGTTTTAGAAACAACTGTGTCTGTAAACTGTGTCTGGGCTATAGAAAATAAATGCTTGGTTGTACTACTTGCTCTGAACAATGGTAGTTGGGGTAAGGATTACAGCCTCTGTTTTAAGGAACTATTTGCACTTTAATTTGTAAATCCTTGCAGTTACTGATTTTTGCAGGAGCCAATCTGAGTCAGTCCTTGGAACCAGAGTTTTAGTGGGTGGAAACTTCAATGGGTGGAAACTAATCAAAGAGAGAAGCAAGTTAGAACTAAGGAGAAATTTCCTGACGGTTAGAACAATTCGTCAGTGGAACAACTTGACTCCAGAAATTGTGGGTGCTCCAACACTGGAAGTTTTTAAGAAGAGATTGGGCAACCATTGGTCTGAAGTGGTGTAGGGTTACCTGCCTGAGCAGGGGGTTGGACTAAAAGACCTCCAAGGTCCCTTCCAACTGTTCTGTTCTGTTCTGTTCTGTTCTGTTCTGTTCTGTTCTGTTCTTCCAAGCTTTTGGACTTGTGCTGGAGCCTATTCTCAGTAACTTCTTTCTCTCCAGACTATTCTGGTCCTGGTGACCGACTCAGATTCGATCCTGCACCATTATCCTGGGGTTATGTATATTTGCCTTCACTTGTTATTAATTTTTGTTGAAGCTGTTTTTATATCTACTGAGATGGCATCTTCTCAGATTAATATATATGAGACACATCAGTTAGGAAAACGCAGCTAGCATCACAAATAAGGGGAAGAAACTGGAGGCTAAATTTAATAGTGGGCTTTTTAAAGCAGCTTTCCAGTCTTTAATGTAGGAATGCTAGGAAGCATTCATTCAATTCTACCTTCTTTTTCTTGATTAAGACCAGATGCTACTTCAGGGGCTAAATATAAAACCACTCGGGATAAAATTCTAACAGCTGGTCATCAGACATTCTTCAGGGTGCTACTCAGCCATCATATTGTCATGAGATGCTTTTAGAACAGATGATCTCTTCAGATTTTCCTCTTGGTTCAAATCTCATTCCCCGCTTTTAGAATATTAAGTAGGGTTTAACAAGCCTTTTAAGTGAACTCTTGATAGATGGTAGTCTATTTGATCTGAAGGTGGAGAAAGAATTACAGTACTGCAGACAATTTCACCAGAGCACTTGCAAATGTATTGCCTTTCTCTATCCAAAATAAGTATGTTAATCCTAGAGAAATGAATTCTACATATAGCCTAACAAACAAAAATAACTTTTGGAATCTTTTGCTGTCTAATGATGTGTTTTAAAATTATTTTTCAACATTTGCACATCATGATTAATGAAATGTTGGCCTTTAGTTCAAGCTATAATCCTTTCCACTCTTCTTAGAAGCATGTTCGCAAAAGTGGAGTTCTTTTAACATAACAATGAAACATCCATCCAGAGGCTAAGAAGAATGAGTTGTCATTGCTTTTACAAATATGTAGGTCTGATGCTACCCTTTTTCAAGTATGCTTCAGATTTAAATTCAAAGGCTTGGCTTTTGGGGGAAATAAACTTGCTCCAGTCCACTTAAAACAGGAATAATATAGTTCACTCTTCAGTCCCCAACACAGATTTATGCTTCAGAGAATATATCATGGTGACAGTTGGCTTTATTGTCAAGCAACAGCTTAGGCACAAAATTTTGGATTTTACTAGCAAAAAGCAAAGATTTCTTTTCTACTGTACTTACAAACTGTATTTATAAACATGACCAAAGGGTATTGGGCTAAATTGAGCCTGTCAACAGAATAGCCCAGCATTGGTTCTAATCAATGAAACAGCTTAAATATATTTAATTTTTCATGTCCCCCAAGGATTTACTAATAAACATTTTCCTTCCTATGTTCCAGGTTTTTTTTTTCTAATTTGGGAGTAAGGCAGAATGTTTCCTTCTAGTTTATTTAGAAATGAAAACTGCTTGTCCCGTGGCACTTGCGTGTCATTCAGGGTCACATGTGAACTAGAAACTTTGGCTTGTTCTTGGCTTCTGATTCCAGCTTGTTTAGAGAAGAACAAGCCAGAGCTCCTGATTAGTTGTACAGCTTAAATAAATCATAGTGATAAGCAGGTTTATTTAGCTGCTTCAGGCATAATGACTGACGTGCTATTTCTCCTTGAAAAGCTAATATTACGATACTGGATAACTGATATCTTCAGAGCCATACAATAATGTCTGCACTTTGCATACAAACACTGAAAGGTATTCCTTTTGTTCTTTTTTGTGTTTTTGCAATGATCCTCTAAGGTAAACCTTTGTTGAATATTGAATTTACTAATAGTATTTGCTTATCTGAACAAGAAGAAGATTTTATCCTATAACTACATATTCTATTCTCAGTGTAAACCTATAAAAAATAAACCTCCTCTGTTGCCAAAACGGATTATTTTCTCTTTTCCAGGCCAACCTCTGTTTTGTGGATATTGATAATCACTTCATTGAGCTACCAGAAGAGCTTCCTCAGTTTCCCAATAAGCTGAATTTCATCCAGGAAATCTCAGAGGTTCTCCTTCAGTTTGGGGTTCCCCTTGAGGGCCGGCATCATTGTAGCGAGAGTGCAGCCAAGTTAAAAAACCTTGTCCTTAATGACTTGGCCAATGACAAAAAGAACGGAAACGTGCCCAGCAACACCATCAACGTCTATGAGCTGCTCAAAGGCAACGAGACAATTGCTCGCCTCCACGCTTTGGCCAAGAGGACAGGAGTGGCAGTAGACAAAATGGCGATTACCGCTTCTTTGGCAGAAAAAGAAACAGATGTTAAACGCCACTGTGATGAACAGGAACTGAAGGACTACAAGCTGAATGTCCAGCTCCGGGAGGTCTTTGCCAACCGCTTCACGCAGATGTTTTCTGATTATGAGGCTTTTGTCATTCAAGCGGCACAGGACAAGGAATCCTGGCTGACCAACAGGGAACAGATGCAAAATTTTGACAAAGTAAAAGAAGCCAAAAGCTTTTTCTTCTAAGTCAGAGGTGGGGAACGATGGCCCTTTTATGACTGGAGGACTTCAACTCCCAGAATTCCTGAGCCAGCTTGGCTCAGGAATTCTGGGAGTTAAAGTCCTCAAGTCATAAAAGGGCCATCGTTCCCCACCCCTGTTCTAAGCTAATTTCAACCCTTATCTTTAGGATACTCAAAGCTCACTGTTGGCTCATATATAGTCAACCTTCCTCGAATTAAAAAGGATTCTAAGTAAGTCTATGGAGATTCTCAGTCATCCACGTCATGGTTGTCCCAAAGGTGCTTTTTAAAGAGGCAACTAGACTTTCTAGTTTTTCTTTGAAGACGTTTTGCTTCTCATCCAAGAAACCTCTTCAGCAGCATCTTGGATGAGGA
>JANHZT010004271.1:83985-95423 GCA_032468215.1 Stegonotus admiraltiensis | reverse complement strand
ATGAGCATCAATACTAATTTCAGTGCAACAAATATAGTTCCTACAGGCATGATGCCATTAATAGTACTGATGTAGTGATGATATATGTCCATAAAACCCATGTAGAGTATTTTAGATGTTATAGTTATAGTATATGTCAGTCAGTTTGTGCACACTTCTATATCTCAGAATCGCATGACCTGGGCAGACAAATTATCTCTTTCTGTTGTGATTTTCTAAAGTGTATCGTATCTACCGTATTTTGTTTTGTGTTTTCACCTATTATTTATTAATAGATGAACACAATAACATTTTGCAGAATGTTACTGCCATTTGGCATTGAAGGTTCCAATTTCAAAACCTCAAATATCCTGCTACACAACTTGGCACAGAAGGAGAAACCTCTTTCCTGTTACTAAGAGTAATGTAAATTCTGTGTTGTAAATGTGGTGATTCCCTTTCTAACTGTGGCTAATGTCAAATTCAAATGAGATTTGAATGCATTGGCCTAAAGGATAGAAAGTTGTTTTTTCAGGCCTCTTTGATCAACTTTAAAAAACTCAATAGTCTCTGCCTGGGATTACAGAATTGCACTGTTTTACAGCACTGGAACTTGCTGTCACCTAGCCTCAGTTGCTCAGTTCACAAAACTACCATGCCTAAACAGATATTATACATCATATACTAGCTTAATTTGATACTTGAGCTATAAAACATAAGGCAAAAAAAAGTGCTTTATATAATGTCTTTTATTATAAAGGATGGTCCTTTATTTCAAAAAGCTCTTTTACATTTATTTTTCAAAAGATCACTTTGTCCTTTTAGTCATTTTTTAACCATTCAAATGGTGCCACTTAATGCAATTTCTGATATTCATGTGAAATATATGGAAATTATATTTTAAAAACAAATTTATATATAGTGCTATAGATTTTAGAGATTGTTATTTTGTCAGTTTTTGTAAGTACAAAAAGTTTTTGTGAAGTTTTTTTTGGTTTTGTTCTTGAATTTTCCTTTGTAAAGCAAAGTAATAAACCTCTTTCAGATTGCCCCCTTTTAAGGTTTGTCATTTTCCCCCCAAACTAATATGATCATTGTCCTAATATACCCAGCTTCATTTCTTCAGCTATTGTATAATAAAGCGGTCCCCAACCTTTTCAGCTTGATGGACTGGCAGGGGAGGGGATTGTTCTGTGTGACTGGCAAGCACGTGTACATGCAGCTCCATTTGCACAAGCAAGGGTGCATGCCTGCTGCTCCTACAAGCAGAGCTTTCCAAGCGTGTGCCCTCATACAAACGGAGCTGCCCACATGTGTGCGCTTACCCGCTCCTTGTGAGAGGCCTGGTTCAGAATGGGCTGTGGCCTGGGAGTTGGGGACCCCTGGCATAATACACTCTATTCTACCTGGAAGACACCTATAAACCCTAGAAGAGAGCTATGTTACTGAAGGTATAACACTGGGAACATAAATGGGCAGAAATGGAAATACTAGCAGCAGAACAAAACAGGTTTGACCAAATTTAGACCAGAATGACTTCCACAGATATTGCATATTGTCATAAGATAAATTTAAGTATTTAATGTGTGGTGTTTAAGAATAAAAAATGACTAAGGAAATAAAAATATAATTTCTTTTTTTTTAATAAATATTGTACATCAGTTAGAGAACAACTAAGGGGAGGTTACAAACTATATATTTACCTATAATGTTTTAGTAGCTTTTCTCCTTTTTTTATCTTTAAATAAGAAAACAGTGAAGACTGTAGCATTCAGTTCAGAGATTCAATAGTATTCTTAAAATTCTTTCCCTTATTCTTACAAATAACAATGCATTTTGGTTTTTAATTTCTCATCAATGATATACTGTGAATCAACCGCACAACTTTTGCAACTTCTTTGTCCACTTACTGGTATAGCAGCATTTTAAAAAAATGTTTCTTCTTTTATCTCTTTTTTAAAAAAAATATAAAAAATAAGAAACCCTTGACATTTCTGGCTTATAATAATTACAGTTTGGGGAAGGGGATTGGACAGCTGCCCTGCATCTTAATTGATGCTAAAGCAATAAACTGCAGAATGGTTCATTATAAAAAGAGTCCTAAGTTCATGAGGCTAGGAAGTTGGAGGACGAAATCCAGTTGCAGTTTGTCAATAGAAATTCTTTGACACTGAATTATCAGCTTGAGACTTAACAAATGACTGCAGTTGGTACCTCTTAGTTAGCAGCTGAGGCCAAGAGATCAGGGATGATTTCTTAATGAAAAACTAATTTCTAAGTCTGGCTATTGTCACCCTGTGGACAGCTGCAACTTCTCCAAGTTAGTATGGGCGGAACTTTCGCTGTGCTCTCATGAGAGCAATTTTCTGCTTATCCTCTTCAAATTTCTTTCTTAGCTGGGCTATATCTGAAAGAATCACAAAAGATAATTAGATAGGAGAGATAAGAATATCATTCTTAAACCATCTAAGTTTTCAGTCCTATAATCTATTAGCAGGTAAGCTACTCAAGGTAATTCAAATTATTACTGGAAAATAGGGATGAGGAAGAAAAATGCTTTCACAGCCTTCAACCCACTTGCTGCTATGTCACCAGATAACATAGTGGGAGTTAGTTAGAGAATATGAATATGTCTTTGTGCATTTAGCAATCTTCCTATCCCATTCTGTCTTATTTAGTATTAACCATTCTGAGTTGGGGGATATTTAGATTCAGTTCCATCTGTCTTTCAAGTGATCTACTGGGAATAATTTGTCCCTCTGGTAGCAGCATTTTGATTGGGGAGAAAAAGAGCAAAATAAAAAAAGGGTTGTTCCAGATCATATTTGCTCTGGATTGATGCATATCCTCTGACAAGCCTAGTCCCCTCAACAGTATGTATCTCCCAACAGATAACTTCCCCAAAATAATGTGGCCCTTTGAAGAGTACAGCATATTGCACTGAAAGAAATATTTAAAACACAATTTTAGCTTTAAGAATAATATCACGATGCTATATGTTGAATTTAATTTTAGAGCCCAGTATTTTTTTCTACTACACTTTATCTGCCATGGTTAACTATATAGGCTGTTGGGACTAGGTCAAATATGAATTATCTCCTGCCAAAATAAACAAAGAAGTGTCCAATGATGCTGTTTAATGCCTTGTCCTCGGTGTTAATTGTAGGACAGTAACTCTTTTCACCTTAGCTTGGCCACGAAGTGCCTAATTTTTAAGAGGAACTTACAAGAACTAAACTGTATCTTAACTCTTTTTTGTTCAGTAATAAAAAATGGTTTTTTTCTGAGTAACTGGAAATTACCATTTGGAAATTACCTTGGTTTTTTTGAAATTTATTTCTGAGCACAGCAAAAATGCCTTTAAGTTCTAAACTTAAATTAAAAAAACTTGTGATATAGCTTGAGTCTGGAACCCAGTTTTATTTGCTTTTTTAATTTCAATTTTTAGTGGCTTCTTTTTGGTAAACCCTTGCTACAAGGGATATTGGGGTTCCACACTGTTTGTCCATGATTTACTGATTTAAGAAGCAGAGCAAAAGAAAATGAAGCCTCTCAGTTTTAGTTTTCCTTCTCTCACCTCACCAAAGCAATATATATGTTTTCACTGCATCATCATTGATCACCCAAATAAAAGCCAATTTTTGGAAATGGCATTAACAACTTTTAGTTATTCTCCAGATTGACTACAGAAAGACTATGCTACCTAAACAACACAATCTGATGTTATTCAAGCTACGCTCCTTTATAATTAGATGTGCTATATTCTGAAGAGCTAGTTTAGGGTAGTGACCAAGCCATTAAGTTGAAACTTGGAGATTGTGAGTTCTACTCTTCCCTCCAGGCCAGTCATTCTCTCTTAGCCCTAGGATGCAGGTAATGGCAAATCACTTCTGAAATCTCTGGTGTTGTTAACAGGCCAGGTAGCCTGCATTCTGTATCTGTGCATCTGAAGAATTTTGCATTTATCTCATGAAATTCATAATCTAATTTTCAGCTAATTTTTCTAACTAACAATATAATTGTGAACGTTATTTCTATCTTATAGGATATTCCACCCAAATAGTTTTCTTCTGCAAATTTGATAAATATTCCTTATTCCTCTTCATCCAAGTAATTAATATTGTCGCCTGAACCTTATGCCTGAAACAGTTCATGAAAGGTAAATAACTCACGTTCCCTCTTGGTTTCACGATGTTGCCAGGCATAAAAATTGAGCAGTTCCTTCCGTGCTCTCTTGCGTTTCTCTCTTTCTAGGGCCCGCAAATTGGCTGCTTCTGTCCATGGAAGACCAGGCTTTCGGCCCTTCCTCGTCACTTTCACCCACCCTTCCTTATCAGGAATGCCTTCTTCCTTTTCAGCCTTGGCTTCTTCCTATTCCAGGAATATGAAGGGGAAACAAAATTCAAGGTTGTATGAAAATATTGTAGATTGATGTCATACTTGCTTTCAAGAAGTGTTTACAATCCAGAAGGCCATTCTTAACTTGAAGAAATCCCAGTTTTGTGCAAAGTGAGCTTTCTTATAAAAGCAGTTTTGTTCTCAGGAAATATGGATAATGTAATTGTCCAAATAATCATTTTTTAGATATGTGATACATGTTGTGGAGAAAATGCCCTGGCCAAGTTCAGTATGATGGACACAATGTGGTACAACAACCACAGATAATGTATTGAAAAACTACTATAATTTTTGGATTGAAAACATATTAACACTTTACATCCCACTTTGCTTTTCTCTTCTGCTTGTTTACGTATTCTCAAATATACTTTGTTAGATAAGGTGCTCAAAACAAATAATAGCTAGTCCAAGATCACTCAATGAGCTTTCTGGCTGAGAGGAATTAAACTCCAGTTTCCCAGGCCCCACCTAAACATTTTAATCACTGCACCATGCCAGCCATTACTAAGTCTAACCCATTCCAGAGCGGTTGGATCAAGGAAAGACTCTTTGAAGACAGGCAATATTTCCCTACAACAATTATGTCCTTGGTTGCTTTACCTTTGCAATCTTTTGATCATAATTTTGCATGAAAGAGTCAACTTCTGTTTTTAGCTCAGCAGGATCCACAATTGAGGCTGCGTATCTAGCAATCCATTCTGAAAGAGTGAGAACAAAATATAATCAGCAACTTTGTAGTGCAATTTTCAAGATATGAAAAGAGGGGGAAATCATCTTGAGTATTTGGAAGTTACTCTTCATATATTCTGAACCAGATTCACGTTGTAGGACAAACCGATCTACATCTAAGCACAAAAGTTTACATTTTATATATTATTATTATTATTATTATTATTATTATTACATCAAACAAACTAACAATATAAATGCATGCATACACCCAATATGACAGCCATTGGGGATTTAGTGCTGTTAGGCTGGATTGCCATTAGGGAGACCCAGTGGTGTGGTTCGTCCTTCATTGCCTGTAATACATTTTAGATCAGAATCAGAACTTCTAAGCCTTACATAATCTAATATTTCTTTGGATTTTGGGTTAGGACAAATGCGATTAAAAAGAATAATTTACATTTTATTGGGCCTTCTAATTTGCTTAACTTACTGTGAATGCCAGTTTGCACAGGATGGCTGTCTGAAGATATTATCAGGGGTTCTTGTAGTGATGAGGATTTGGCAGCCTGTACTCCAGCAGGTCTTTTGAATACCACATAAGCTACTTGGAATCCCTGTGGAACAAGAAGCATTTTGTTTCAGGTTTCATTTACATATATGTCCCAAAAAATAAGGGCAACCACAGAGATAGCTGTTCAGCCTCAACCTGGCTATTCATATGCCATTATGATTTTTTTCCCATCGCCATGTATCTAAAATACAAAAGTCAGCCCCTGGAATCATTGTCTATTTTGCCTGGCATTATTTGCAGGTTGTTCTATCACATATAGATCTAGAAATATTTATAAATCCTGGTCTAACCTAGAAGCCACAGAAAAAACTTAGCTAAATATTATGTAATAAATGTTGCACACCAGTTGCTAAAATAAGTCAGGACCAAAAATTGCTTCTTAAACAAGGGCCTTGCCTCTCTCTCCTTTAAAGAATCAATAAATCAGCCTGCAAAATATATCTAGGATAATCCAGATTATAAAACGAGCAGAGGCATCTGAGGCAAGCTAGAAAAGGATTGAACTCCTTTCAGCCAAAAACTACAACAGCACATAATAAGTTTGTTAGTCTAAAAGATCTTGATGCACAACATAAACCCTACTTGATTATTTCATTGAGGAATCAAGAACAATGTGAGGACTCATTTGCTTTTTCAAAAGTGCTCACTTGTCTTTCTTAAAAAGGTAGTGCCATAGCTTCCTTTATCATGCTATTCTCCTCCACATTCTGAATTTACCAAGAGTATCTTGATATTGAAGAATTTGGTCCTAGATATTTCTGTCCCATCTCCTGGCTTTGGTCTTTCACACATCTCCACAGATTGTACAGGGCAAAAGTTGGAGAACAGCCTTGATAAACATTCCTAAAAGGAAAGGAAAAAAGGTTTCAGCACAATTCATGGCATAGTTAGAGAGTGGACATTTCTGAAAGATGAAATTGTCTCTCTTATTTTGCCCAAAATTCTCATCTATCTATAGTAGGCAGGTTACTATTCACATCTTTCTTCTCTTCAATCAGGGTTCATAGCTTGAGGACCAAGTCATCAACATGGCCTTTGAAAACATTTGATATTGGTTCCAGAATCCCACTAAAAGTTTCCATGGTTATCTAATTTTTAACGTGAGAGAAGGAGGAAATTATAAAAGAAATGGCTAGATACCATGTAACATATATTTCATTGTATTTATCCCGTTATCCTGCTCACTACTTTTTATGCCTTAATTTTTGGACTCCAGCAACCAACACGTCATTCAAAAAGTCAGCATGGCCCCCTGAAAACTGTGGATTCTTTCTTAAGAACTCTTAAGAATTCTGTACCTTTCTTCTGGAGTCTTGGCATGCTGCACCTTTCTTTTGACAGCGATCCTGATCACAATTTTGAGATAGAATTCATTCTGTCCTTCATATGGATGGGGGACAGGGCAGAGAGAAAAAGGCCTATGGTGGTGAACCTTTTACTCACCGAGTGCTGAACAGGTACATGCTTCGCGTGCGTGCTGTGCTAATGTGCAGCTCCTCCCCATGCGCTACGTTGGCAACTGTACCATCTGCGCTTGTGCACAGCTTTCATGCGCACCCCATGTGCAATCACACCATCTGTGCATGTAGGCGGCTTTCACATGGCTCCCCTCGTATGCTGCATGGGCAATCCCACCATCTGTGCATGCACCATTTTGTGTGGCTCCCCGTGCGCAATCGCACCATCTAGCATTCACATGGCTTTTGCGCCCCCTGTGCACTGCGTGTGCAATTGCACCGTCTGCGCACGTGCATTTTTCACGTGTGATGCACGTGCACGAGCGCCATCTATGCATGTGCGTGTTGCGTGCAAGTACTCTTCTGTGCGGGCAAAGACCAGCTGGGTCCCCTGAATTGTGCACCCGAGGCCTGAACAGCAGCTGTGGCGTACATGCATGCGCACCTGGTGAGTTGGGCGACAGCTCAGGTTCCCGGAAAGGTGGCTCTGCGTGCCACCTCAGGCACGCGTGCCATAGGTTCACCATCACAGGCCTATGTATTCCTTTAACTATACTACTTCTTTATTTGCTCAATCTTTCAAACAATTAAACTTTCTCTTAGCTAAGCTTTCTTCATATTCAACTTGGTCATTCAGTCCAACCAGCACTGCAAATACCTACAATCAGTTGTTCCATACTGTTCTCAATGCTAATATCTGAACCATGGAAGCTGAAAGCCCACACATCTTGTGGGGCACCAAGTTAGAGGGACCACGTTAGGCAGAAGTTCAGACAGATTAAAATAAAATCAGTTAGCAGAATGAAAAATGCAACAAATTTTTGTCAGCAGATTTGTATTCTAAGCAGAATGTTATTCATAAAAGTCCAATGTATATTATCTTATCAAAGTTATCTTGTTAATTTGTAATATCTCTGTTCTGAATGTCCAAATCTCCGTAACTTATGTAATCCTCCTCTCCTTTCCCCAATTAAACTCACCTCTGTACAATATGGAGGGATGTTTAAGACAAAAAGAGTTCGGTTTTGAGGCCTCTTGGGATCTCTGCCTTCTCTGACTTTGTGTTCTTTCACATAGAGATAATGAGGTGACTGGTGCTTCTCAGAAAACTTGACTGGAATAGCTAAAAAGGAAGAAAATTATTTTCTAATCAAGTAACTTCATTGGTGAATGTTTCCTAAATGAAAAAACAATCATTGCAAGGGCTGTCACAATTATTTCAATAAGTAGAATACTTTGCCCCTAAAAAAACAACTGGGTCACAATCTCTCTGCAACATGTAACTATTCTGAAAGAAAGTCTAAGGCAACTTTTCCCAACCCGATGCCTTTCATATTGCTGAATTAGTGTCATTCTCATCTCCAGGAAGAGAGCAGCACCCCACAAGTTTATTTGCAGTAACAACTGTACACTATACAACAGTACACTGCTGAATGACTAAAGAGCTATGGTGGGGCAGTGGTTAGAATGCCACTGCATAGAGTTTGATCCTGACTGGCTCAAGATTGACTCAGCCTTCCATTCTTCCAAGGTCAGTAAAATGAGGATCCAGATTGTTGGGGACAATAGGTAAGTAATAAATAAAACACTTAGATAGTGTTGTAAAGCACTATGAAGTGGTATAAAAGTCTAAGTGCTATTGCTATATGCTTGAAGCCAAGCTGGTAGGTTTGTGAAGAAGGAAATGTTTTATTACTGTGTCTGTACGTGACTGGACTAAGTAAGATGAGTACAGGCTTATTTACTGATTTTCTTTTGTTTGTTTCCTAAATCCTTTTAAGAGGATTGGACTGATTAAACAAATATGCAATCAGTTAAAGAGACAGGGGCTGTCCCTTAACTAATAACAACCTTTTCTTAAGAAACGTTTTTTTTTAAATTTTACTAACTCTTGATTAGACTGGGGAAAAAACTTTCTGAAGCAAGAAAAGCCCAGGGAGACTTTTCTCTCCACACAGAGAACATTAAAATTCAGAAATTAAAATGCATATAAGTGTATACGTAAGATCTGTCTCCATTTTCACAGATATATCTGCTGCGTCTGTCCACCTTAACTTTCATGAGCTCTAGACAGTTGTAAACTATTTTTGCTGAACTTGAGCGGGGAATAGATATTGCCTGACTCTCTAATATCTCCTTTCCACTTTAGGTCTATTTTTGTACAGACAAATATTTGAACAGAACCACCACAAATTAATAACATAAATGTTTAATTGAGCAAAACCTTTATCTATGCATCAAGAATAATTATGAGTACATTAGAAGTTTACTAATTGGAAACATGAATGCAGAGGATCTCATATTGTTGGTTGAGAACCTGTATAAATTGCAGTGAACACATATGCTATATGAGGCAAAAAATATACATTTGAACATTGATTAAAGATCATTGTCTTTTATAGGAAAAAGGAGTAAAAATCACAAGTTATTAATAAATAGTGAAAAACTAGAGTAAGTAGATGAATTTGGGTAAATTTGACAAAACGTTTACTAAAAGCAGGAAAATACAAAAGCATTCAGACACACAAACACTGGAGAAAATTAGTAGACAATAAGTGCCTTTTGCCAGGAATGAATGTTTTTTTTTTAAAAAAGAGGTGACTATGGCTATGTATAAAAGCAAGTTTCTGCCCATTTTGCTACATTTATGTCAAAACTGAGTATGTCAAGAGAAATGTGAAAATAAGACTGAATGAAGTGAGAATGGGATACTAAGAAATATGTATAGTTAAAACAAAAAGAGACAAAGTAAAACCTGGGTATTGAATGAACATCAATATAAAAGTGAGTTACTCATGAGAAAAGTATGTTGAAGTGGTTTGATCTTACAGAGAAAATGAAAGAAAATAGAATTTCAAAACAAATGTAGGAATGAGCAATGGCTAGATCAGGGGTGTCAAACTCGTGTCCTCATGGCGTCGTCACATGACGTATCGGGACTTCTTTCTCCTTTGCTAAACTGGGTGGGGGTGGGGCCAGCACATGACGCATCCGGCCTGCAAGCTTGACACCCCTGGTCTAGATGAAGGGGGAGGAAAAGAACAAGAACACTGTGATGGACAGAATTGAAACTGATTTTCAAAACAAGACAGGCAAAAGAGAATGTATAATAGTGTTTGGTGGAAACAGGAAGAATTGCAAGGATAGAAAGGCATAGAGAGCAGCATCTGACCTCACAATGGTGTGGGGAAAATAGGAAGAGGAAGGATTATTATATATGTTTGCTACCCTGAGTTATTTATAAAAATAAAGGTGGTATAACACAAACAAACATTGTGCTTTTGCACTACATCAGGTATTTGTGCAACTACATAGTTCATGTGAAAAAAAGGGATGGAATTTGCATTACACTACTCCACTGCTTTGGCTAATCTGAACCCCTCTGCCTTCTTTGCAGATGTTGCTAGATTTAGTTATCTTTTTTAAATCTCGTGCTTCATTTTACTGGTTTACTATTTCTTACGACTTTTTGCACTTTACATAATGCTGCTTAAAGTGGAAGCGTATTCTTTTGTATATGCATGCATTTACAGAATACTCGGATCACAAGTGGAATCAAAACTAATTTCGTCTAAGCTACTTCGCAGAAAGGCCAATTTATTTAACTACTGCCTCCATTATCTCCTTCTGCAGAAAACCGGTTTCCAACCACAAGCAGAAGCGCAACACTCTATTGACTTGTACGCAGGCCTTTTGCATCCGTGTATATCAGTGTTTCTCAACCCTGAAAGCTTGAAGATGGGTGGACTTCAACTCCCAGAATCTGGGAGTTGAAATCCACCCATCTTCAAGCTACCAGGGTTGAGAAACACTGGTGTATACATTATATGTTTGCCCCATTAGTGAAAGAAACAAAAGGATGCGTATCGGCACACTGTCAAAATCAGTGACAGAGGCCACTGAAACCCTCAAGCAACCGAGAGAGCAGCTTCAGGATTAACGGTTTCCTACTCACCGGTGTATCCCAGGGTGGCAACAGCTTCTCCATTATTCACACACTTCGAGCTGGAGGCCGCCATTTTGGGTCGGAGGAAATCGCGTCGTCCTTCCTTCGCCAACTGCTGAGCATCGCGAGATTTCTTGGGACCAATCGCTTCCCCGGGAAAATCGAAGGGCGGGCTTCGTCCCTGCCGCCTGCGCAGCCTTGGGGCACTGAGATGGCTAAACACGTCTGTTTGCCCGGAATGAAATCCCACAACCTGGAAGGGCCTTTGTTTCCTGAGACCCAGGCCCTACGCGTGAACTGGGTCAGCCATGTGCCGCCCTGTGGCCTTTTTATAAAGAAGGTGGTTATGGAATAGACCATTGGTAGGCAAACTTGGCTCTTTCACACCCTGTGGACTTCAAAAACCACAATTTAA